>JBBPBX010036659.1:0-31363 GCA_038048925.1 Garcialebias charrua | reverse complement strand
TCGAGTCGCACTTAAGTCGCAAAAACAGAGACTTCAGACTCGACTCGGACTTGCATTCAAAAGACTTCCAACTCGACTCGGACTCGCCATTTGAGACTCGTGAATAGGGTTGGGCATCGAGAATCGTTCGGAACCGGGACTAACTGTCCGGTTTTCCCGAAATCGTTCAAAATATTAATTTGCGATTCCAATGTTCGATGCTAGTTTAGTTAGCCGACCGGAAGTAGCCGCCGCCGAAAACCAACGAAGAAGAATCCACCGGAAGTGTGCCTCCGGGATCGAAAGCGTACTAATTAATAAAATGACCAGTCAGGTCAGTGCAGCACTTGCAATAATTTTCTATCATGCAAAGGAGGGTGGAGAAGTAAAATAGTGTCCCGTCTTTGACGCGCTCCACCAGATTATTTTCGCTTCGTATCCGACCGGAAGTACAGAGTGGTCCGTCTGCAAAACGCTCCGCCGAACTTTTCGCTAATCGCTACCTCTTCGGCTCCATCAGGTAAATAAATAAACTATAAACTAGTCTCATACCAACATTAAGGCAGCTAACAAGTTATACTCCGCTTAAAGCGGTAAGTCAGCTCAAATACAAACACGATGCTAACGTTAGCTCGTTTTTTTTTCTTAGACAAACGACCTGAAATGGCTTCACAGTGTTCACCAGTGACTGTCCAAGGTAAATACGTCAGTGTAACCGAGTGCCACAAAACAGTTACAGCATATGTTGTGAAAAGGTTGCATCCCTTTTCAGATGTGGATTCAATTCAACCATGGATTGCACTTACATTGCACTCAAATCCAACACTTATTAACATTCTTAATTCATTTAAAGTTCTCTGTGTCTTTTAAAATGTTTTAATGTCTCTAGTTTTCATTATTATATAATTTCTGTTTATGTTCTCTTTCATTCCATTATGAGTGAATGTCACAGTTTGAAGAATTATTGAATAGGTTAGTTAGGCAATAACAACAGAGCTAATAATTGTATACATTCTCAGTCTTAAAAATGATTTAATAATCTCTTTTTACTGATAATACTGATAAACCTGTTGTTTGTTTAGGAACTTCCTGCAGTCTGTCCAGAAAGTCTCCACTGGAGGAACTTTTTGCTGAGGAAGAGGCACAACATAATGTCACAGCTCCATGTCCATGAAGAAACAAATGGAGAGAGGGCTGCAGATACCAGGACATCCCACCAGCTGTTCTGTCTGAGGATCCTGCTGCTGTGGTGGAACCAGGTTAGCCCATCAGTGGGAGCTCAGTAACATGACTGCAGCATCAGACACTGGACAATATTATATGTATAATAATAATAATACTGTATATGTTGGTGAGTCCTCCATGTTGGCTCTAATCTGCCCTGTGAGAAATTCATAGTAAGTAGTCATCCTGAAATAACTCTGGCTAACTACTGTAGCTTTTTTATAACATGGAGTTAAACTCAAAGCAGTCTCCTCAGATAAATAGTGTTACCATTATTTTTATATTAAAGTTTCTGTTAACTTGTTATTTTTATATTAAAGTTTCTGTTAACTTATTATTTTTATATTTGATTGTTTCTGTTCAGTGCCCTGAGACAACTTGTGACTTGGAGCCATACAGTATAAATAAACTGAACTGAATCCCTGCCAAAAACCTTCAGAAACTTCAATATACTGTATTCAAAACAGTGCAGCAAGGATCTTGTTGAGAGTTTGTAAATTTGAACATATTACGCCCATTCTCCATAACCTTCATTGGCTTCCTGTCGCCTACAGAATTCAGTACAAAACTGCTCTCATTACACATCAATGCTTACATGGAGCTTCACCAGATTATCTGAAGGATATTCTTATTCCATACTCATCCACCCGGTCGCTGCGGTCACAGAACAGTAATCTCCTTCACATTCCGAGAACCAAATTAAGGACCATGGGAGACCGGGCTTTCAGTGTGGCTGCCCCCCGCCTGTGGAACTCTCTTCCTGACTGTCTGAGAGCCCCACAGTCTGTGGTTGACTTTAAGAGCGGCTTGAAGACCTTTCTTTTCGACCGAGCATACTCTACCTCCTCATGATTCTACTTTTGATCTTAGTTGATACCACAGCTGGGCACCGCTAATTAAAAAATTAGTTCCACAATTTCTAAAACGCTTATTAATTTTTTTAGGTCCACAATTTCAAAAGCACAAATGTCTTATGAAAATTAGGGGAAGCTAATCCAATCCGCTATTTATATATTTTCTATATTATATATATATATTTTTTTATATATAGCCGGCAGCGTTATCAATATTTGCACTACACTGCCAAATGTAACAAAAATGATCCTAAAAGGATGAAATTACAAAAATCAAAGGATTTATTTAATACTTTACGTACATATATTCTATTCGGCCACGAAATTAACAAAAAATAGAATGATCTTTTAATCCCTAAAACCACGTTTAAATCTCAAATACACGGGTGTGTCGCCACGGCATTTATACATGAAAGTAACCCAAATACATAAAACTAACGACTCGCCGTCGAATGGTCGACACAAAACGCACAATAAAATCCTCCGGCCACGTTAATTTGGCTTGAAACAGCTGGGTTTTCTAAGGATTTCCATTAGTAACCCACAACCAACCGGCAGACACAGTTAGCGTCTATAGGTACTCAACAGATTTAATGAAAAGTAATTAAAATACATGAAAATAACGACTCACCGTCGCGTGGTGTACACAGAACACAAAATAGAATCCTCCGGCCGCGTTAATTTGGCTTGAAACAGCTGGGTTTTCTAAGGATTTCCATTAGTAACCCACAACCAACCGGCAGACACAGTTAGCGTCTATAGGTACTCAACAGATTTAATGAAAAGTAATTAAAATACATAAAAATAACGACTCACCGTCGCGTGGTGTACACAGAACACAAAATAGAATCCTCCGGCCGCGTTAATTTGGCTTGAAACAGCGGCGTTTTCTAAGGATTTGTCCAAGTACCCAGCACAAACAGCTAGCCACGGAATTAGCCCCTGAGTTCACCTCTAACCCGGAAGCTGTCGAGATGGAATAGTCCATTTTTAGTAGGGGGATAATGAAATCAACCGTTTTTTAAATTGCTTATTTAATGATTGTTTTCATCGTAACTATAATTATTTTTATGTTAAATGTAGATTAACAAGCAGGATCAATGTTAGGAATTAGGTGACTGGCCGGGGCGCGGCGGGGCCGGGGCCTCATGCTGATGGGATCCCCAGGCATTTACCTACATGGTAGATCCCCCCCTCTGCTCCCTCCCCCCTCCAACCCTTCCTCCTCTCTGCTGTTTACGGTGGGGAAAAAGGTAAAACAAGCAGCATAGAGCTTGTAAATAAGTTTATTGGTTTTTACTGATAGATAATTAGTTATTAGCGGTACTGCATTTTAAATAAAAATAGCACAAATCCGCTTATGAATTATAAAAGTTAGTCAATTCACAAAAACGCTGACAAAAAGTTTAGGTCCACTGTAAGCGGAATAGCGCTTTAGCGCTCCCTAGCGTTCATTCGCCCACCTTTGGTTGATACTGTTATTGATTTTACTTGTTTTATTACTTGTTTTATTGACATTTAATTCTGTTGCACCTTGTAGCACTTTGAGATTTTCATTAATGAAAGGTGCGTTATAAATTGAATTCATTATTATTGGGGCTGCCATTGCATGTAAATGCATGGAAGCCACCTATTGTTATTGTGCTCGAACGTGTGTCTACATTGTCGTTCACCGTTAATGCGGCCCGAACCACAATGTCTACCCCCACAAAAGTTATATCAAAACGACCGGCTCGGCCCCCTGATGTGTGCTATTACTTTTATTGGCATTTCGAGTTACCATGGCAACGTAATTTGCGAACAAAGACGTAATGAATCTCCAAATCCAGGAACTAGTTGGTTACTGCCCACTTATTATTCTACACCAGAAAAAGTTATCTTTTTCAACTTTAATACGGCCCGAACGGTAACGTGCACCCCCACAAAAGTTATATCAAAACGGTAACGTGCACCCCCACAAAAGTTATATCAAAACGACCGGCCCGACTCAGAGATGTGTGCTATTACTTTTCTAAGCAATCAGAGTTACCATGGCGAAATATTTCGCTAACAAATATCCTAAATTTCCCATAGGGAATGAATGGGGCTTGAGTTTTCAGAGAAACTGAGTAACATAGGGCACCATCTTGGTTCAATATACAAGGCAGGTTCAATACACAAGCTAGTTAGATGAGGCGGCCATTTTGGATCAAACTAGCTAATTAGTTGAGGTGGCCATTTTGAATCAACCAAGCTCATTAGGTAAGGTGGCCATTTTGAATCAGGGTGCCATCTTGGTTCAATATACAAGGCAATATACAAGGCAGGTTCAAAACACAAGCTACTTGGGTGAGACGGCCATTTTGAATCAAACTAGCTAATAAGGTGAGTCGGCCATTTTGAATCAAACTAGCTAATTAGGTGAGTCGGCCATTTTGAATCAAACTAGCTAATTAGGTGAGTCTGCCATTTTGAATCAAACTAGCTAATTAGGTGAGTCGGCCATTTTGAATCAAACTAGCTAATTAGGTGAGTCGGCCATTTTGAATCAAACTAGCTAATTAGGTGAGTCGGCCATTTTGAATCAAACTAGCTAATTAGGTGAGTCGGCCATTTTGAATCAAACTAGCTAATTAGGTGAGTCGGCCATTTTGAATCAAACTAGCTAATTAGGTGAGTCGGCCATTTTGAATCAAACTAGCTAATTAGGTGAGTCGGCCATTTTGAATCAAACTAGCTAATTAGGTGAGTCGGCCATTTTGAATCAAACTAGCTAATTAGGTGAGTCGGCCATTTTGAATCAAACTAGCTAATTAGGTGAGTCGGCCATTTTGAATCAAACTAGCTAATTAGGTGAGTCGGCCATTTTGAATCAAACTAGCTAATTAGGTGAGTCGGCCATTTTGAATCAAACTAGCTAATTAGGTGAGTCGGCCATTTTGAATCAAACTAGCTAATTAGGTGAGTCGGCCATTTTGAATCAAACTAGCTAATTAGGTGAGTCTGCCATTTTGAATCAAACTAGCTAATTAGGTGAGTCGGCCATTTTGAATCAAACTAGCTAATTAGGTGAGTCGGCCATTTTGAATCAAACTAGCTAATTAGGTGAGTCGGCCATTTTGAATCAAACTAGCTAATTAGGTGAGTCGGCCATTTTGAATCAAACTAGCTAATTAGGTGAGTCGGCCATTTTGAATCAAACTAGCTAATTAGGTGAGTCGGCCATTTTGAATCAAACTAGCTACTTAGGTGAGTCGGCCATTTTGAATCAAACAAGTTACTTAGGTGAGGTGGCCATTTTGAATCAAACAAGCTACTTAGGTGAGACGGCCATTTTGAATCAAACAAGCTACTTAGGTGAGGTGGCCATTTTGAATCAAACAAGTTACTTAGGTGAGGTGGCCATTTTGAATAAAACAAGTTACTTAGGTGAGACGGCCATTTTGAATCAAACAAGCTACTTAGGTGAGACGGCCATTTGGAATCTAACAAGTTACTTAGGTGAGACGGCCATTTGGAATCTAACAAGTTACTTAGGTGAGGTGGCCATTTTGAATCAAACAAGTTGCTTAGGTGAGGCGGCCATTTTGAATCAAACAAGTTACTTAGGTGAGACGGCCATTTTGAATCAAACAAGCTACTTAGGTGAGGCGGCCATTTTGAATCAAACAAGCTACTTAGATGAGGTGGCCATTTTGAATCAAACAAGCTACTTAGGTGAGACTGCCATTTTGAATCAAACAAGCAAATTAGGTGAAGCGGCCATTTTGATGGAGATATGGAACTTATATTTGGCAAATGGGTAGCTGACAATGATCCCTAATAAATTTCAATTGAAAATCCAACTTCCAAGATGGCCGACAACGCAAAAAAGTCAAAATACTGTAAAATGGTCAATTTTAGTGATATTGAGCTGAAACTTGGTATGGTGATAGCTGACAATGTTTCCTATCATATTCCATATCAAAATCAAAAATCCAAGATGGCCGCCATAGCTACTTTCAAATGGCTATAACTCGGCCATCTTTATACATAGAAAGCTGAAATTTGGTGAGGTTGTAGCTAAAGACATTCTCTATCACGTACGGAAACCAAAAATGAAAATCCAAGATGGCCGCCATAGCTACATTCAAATGGCTTTAACTCAGCCATCTTTATACATAGAGAGCTGAAATTTGGTGAGGTTGTAGCTGAAGACATTCTGTATTACGTACCGAAACCAAAAATAAAAATCCAAGATGGCCGCCATAGCTAAAAGAGAAAAAATGCCATAACTCGGCCATCTTTATACATAGAGAGCTGAAATTTGGTGAGGTTGTAGCTGACGACATTCTCTATCACGTACAAAAAACGAAAATAAAAATCCAAGATGGCCGCCTTAGCTAAAAAGAAAAAACACCATAATTCAGCCATTTTAATGCTATTTAGTTGAAATTTTGTGTAATCGTAGCTGAAAATGAACCCAAACACCTTTACTATCATTTCAAGAATTTTATTTGGCTCTGTGATATGTGCTATTAACATTTGGAGCCATTTGTATTCAGGATGGCTGCTAACGGGCAGTAGCCTGGCAGCCCCCGTCGAAGTTTCTCCAGGAACTTTCTAGTTATTATTATGAACTGAATTGAGGAGAGACATTTAATGTAATGTTTTGGCTTCTACATTCAGATAAAAATAAGCTGTAACGTGTACTGCCTAAAAGGTTGTTAGCAGCTGCTACAAACAAGCTTAGCATCAGTGTGTTAACCTAATGTTAACCTGGATATTTTTAAAAGGAGAGACATTTAATGTCCATTGTTTGCGAATGAATAGCATACATTCATTCACGGTGTCACTCAAATATTAGGGACTTGACTTGGACTTGAGATCAATGACTTGAGACTTGACTTGGACTTGAGATCAGAGACTTGAGACTTGACTTGGACTTGAGATCAATGACTTGAGACTTGACTTGGACTTGAGATCAGAGACTTGAGACTTGACTTGGACTTGAGATCAATGACTTGAGACTTGACTTGGACTTGAGATCAGAGACTTGAGACTTGACTTGGACTTGCAAAAAATGACTTATGAGCATCTCTGCTGGATGGCTTTAAATTTCTTAACTTTCAATGAAAAGAAGTCTGAAGCCATGTTGTTCCCTCCCAATGACACAATCACGAACCACTGCATCGACCTTTCTGCTCTAGCCCTGTCTGAAAAACAAAAAGTCACAAATCTGGGAGTGATAATGGATCCTTCCATGAAACTCAACAGTCATGTAAACATGATCATTAAATCCTGTTTTTTCCAGCTGAGGCGACTGTCTAAGCTGAAGCCCATATTATCCAAAAATAACCTGGAGACAGTAATTCACACATTTATTACATCTAGGCTTGATTACTGCAATTCACTCCTGTTTGGTATCAGTCAGACCACCATTGCACAACTACAACTGGTCCAGAATACAGCAGCCCAATTTTTAACCAGTACAGGCAAAAGAGAGCACATTACACCAGTCTTGGCCTCCCTGCACTGGCTACCAGTTCATCTTCGAATCCAGTTCAAAATTCTCCTCTAGGTCTACAAATCGCTGAACAGTCTCGCCCCCGCCTATCTCTCTGATTTGATACACCCTTATGTCCCACCATATGCTCTGAGGTCAGTGGACCAGTTACTTCTCACAGTTCCAGGAACTTGTCTTAAGCACAGAGGTGACAGGGCCTTCTCTGTAGCAGGACCAAGACTCTGGAACGAGTTACCTCTGCTCGTCAGACAGGCCCCCTCCCTCTCTGTTTTCAAATCCTGTTTAAAGACTCATTACTATTCTGTTGCTTTCAACACCAGGTGATCTGTGTTTGGTCGTTTTATTTATGATCTGCTACGTTTTTATGTCTAGTTTTTGTACTTCATTTTGTATGTTGCCTGTATTTTGCCTGTTGTTTGTTTGTTTGTACAGCACTTTGGTTGGCCTTGTAGCTGTTTTAAGTGAGCTGTAAATAAAATGGTATGGTATGGTAAGAAGAAACGTTTAGCAGAACCAGGCTCAGGACAATCGGCCATCTGCTTCGACCAGCTGGGTTTGAAAGGAACAGATACACAATGGCAGATCAAGAATCACATGTTAATATAGAAATAGGATCAAATGAAAACTATTCAATTTTAACAATTCATTTAAGGAAATTAGGTCAATTTGTCCGCTAGTAGTCTAAGCCCATGGCAGCACAACAAGCCAACCCTAAATATATGATTTATCAAAAAGGAAAGTCTTCAAACTGGACAATGTGTCAGACTCACGGACAGAAACTGGAAGTTGGTTCCACAAGAGAGGAGCCTGAGAACTGAAAGATCTTCCTCTCATTCTGCTTTTGGAAACTCTAGAACCACAAGTAAACCTGCAGTCTGAGAGTGAAGTGCTCTGTTAGGAAAATATGGAAAAATAAGATCTCAAATATGAGATGGAGCTAGGTTGTTGAGAGTTTTGTAGGTTAGAAGTAGGATTTTGAATCCAATTCGACAGGGAACCAATGGAGAGAAGCTAAAACTGGAAATATATGATCTCTCCCACTAACTCCAGTTAAAACTCTGGCAGCAGCATTTTGGATCAACTGAGGACATTTCAAATAATTATTTGGACGCCCAGATAATAAACCATTAAAATAGTCCAGTCTAGATGTGACAAATGCATGAACCAGTTTTTCTGCATCATTTTTAAATAAGATGTTTCTAATTTTTGTGATATTACGCTGGTGGAAGAAGGCAGTTCTAGTAACGGTTTTAATGTGGGGGATAAAAGACATGTCCTGATAAAAAAATAACGCAATAAAAAACTTGAATATATAAATATAAATACAATAATTGTTTAGTTTTAAATTCAGAAAAAGCTTCCATTATGTATTAAATTCTAGTTTTTTTTTTTAGAAAGTAGTTACAAAATAGCAGCAAGGTGGCGCAACTGATAGAGCTGCTTCCTCTCAGCGAGCAGGTCCCTGGTTCAAATCCTGGTCCAGGGGCCTTTCTGGGTGGAGTTTGCATGTTCTCTCCGTGCATGTGTGGGATTTCTCCGGGTTCTCCGGTTTCCTTCCACAGTCCAAAAACATGCATGTTAGGCTGATTGGTAACTCTAAATTGTCTCTAGGTGTGAGTGAGAGAGTGAATGGTTGTCTCATTTGTCTCTTAGTGTCCCTGTGATGGACTTGCAACCCGTCCTGGGTGTACCCCGCCTCTCACACAGTGATTGCTCAACATGGGCACCGGAGACCCCCGTGACCCAAAAATGGAAGGAGCGGGTAAAGATAATGGATGGATGGATGGATAGTTACAAAATAAATTTTAAACAACAAACAATTATCGCACTTAAAACAAACACACACACGAACACAAGTTGTAAAATTTGTGTAGCTAGTGAAGATAAAATCTAACATTTATGCTCAGAACCTCTTCTGATTCATGGATTTGTTTCAACTTTGCACTGATAAAATCTGATTGTTTTATTGTGAAGAGTCAGGTCAGGTTTAGGGTGATGCTGCTGTTATTGTCTGAAAATTGAATTGTGTCAATAAATATTATGGGACGTTGGGGCGAAGGAGGTGGAATTTTTATTACCATCTGTGCTTTGCACAACCGCTATCTGTCATTTTTTTATTTTGCACCATCATTTTTGTGTTATTTTTGCAAATTGTGAATCAGGTCTTCTGAAAGCGCTTTGTAATTTTAAACCATAACCAGTTTGAGAGGCCATTTTCTAGTAAATAATTATTCTCTATAAATCACTCTTCTGCGTTGTAGCATTGTACCAGGTTGAGTCTAATATAGTTGAATACATTTCATGGTTAATTGCACTGTGTTGTGATGAAAGGCTAAATTCAATCAATCAATTAAAAACTTTATTTCAGACACACATGGTCATATTAAACAAAAACGGGCAAAAAAAAGAAAATGATACACCAACAAGACACAATAAAAATAGAATGTTCATCCATTGCCATATAAATTAAGGCGCCAGAGATTCCACAGACTAAGAGAACCTACCTGAGCTCTGTACGGGGTTGGTCAGAGAATAAATTATGCTATTTAGAGAGTCTGTTAGCCTAAACATACATCTGTACTTAAGGTTTCGAAGCACAGCTGCACAAGTTGGTACGTTGGCATTTACAAACATCTAACTGGCACTACTCCATCACGGCACCTTAAGCAGCATCCTCATGCCATCATTGTGCGCCACCTTAAGTTTTTGCATACTGCCTTTTATATAATGCCACCACATTTGGGCAGTATACTGTACATGGAAGTACAATAAGCTTTAAAAAGTGCAGTTTTTATAGATACTGAGCACATAGAGACCTCCAAAGAAGCATATTAGCTTCTATATATTGCAAACAACGCTGCCTGTAAATGTCCCTATCATCAGACAGGTCAGCGGTTATGTAATGTCCCAGGTATTTCACCTCCTCATTGACTTGGAGGATGCTGCCAGACCACCCGCTTCGAACGTTATCAGCCATTAAATGGCCGTTATTAGTTGTTATCATCCCCATATGTAGCGGTCAGACTGCCCCTCCTGTACCTAGTAGGTTTAAAAGTACGTTGTTAGCGTTGGTAGCGATGATAATAGGCTGTGTTTTTAGCTACGTGTTTAGGTTTACAGTAAAGGGTCAGGCGTTAGGTTTAGGGTCTTGGTTAGGTTTAGGCACAAGGGTAACGGGGTTAAGTTTAGGGTTGGTCCTCTGGGTCAAGTGTAAGGTTAGGTTTGGGAAAAGGGTTACATAGGCTGAAAAACAAAACAAACAAAAAAAGACACTTCCTGGTTTACCCCGGTGAGACGCTGCCTATTATCAGCGAAAAAAACAATAATAACGTACCTTTAAACCTACTAGGAGGTACGTGGGACAGTTTCACCGCTACATATGGGGATGATAACAACTAATGACGGCCATTTAATGGACTGATAACATCCGAAGCCGCTGGCCAGAAGTCAAGGAAAGATACCCTGATGCATGCTCAATAATCCAGAGGACCAGACTTAGCTTTTTTAGATCAAGGAAAGATAGCTTAGTGTCCTCTTTGCTCCTTAATTGTATTATGTTGTATTGTTTTTTGTTTGTTGCTTGAGTAGTTTAATGCATCAAATTGCTGGCAGTGTGCAGAGATACACAGCCCATCTTAAGATGTGTTTGTGGAAAGAATTACATTAGTCAGCAAAAACAAATGGAAGGTAATTTTTACAAAGACAGCAGTTCCTTTGTTGTTCCAACTTGCCCCTGATCTGTGGTTGTGTCAAGCTCAGGGAACTCGTTTTTGCTGCATTTGTCCATCATATGTACCAGCTCCCATTCTAATGAGCCTATTTTGCAGCATTTTGTCTTGTTGTGGTATTTTAGCTCATGCACTCTCAAGCTTTTCTGCTGAATACGTAGGTTTCCTCTACGTACAAGAAAATGCCACCTCAGCTTCTAGGTACCAGTTACTTTCCACCTTCTGCTGCAGCTCATGATGTTCCTGGAGTCATGGCGTTGTTGCAGCCTGAACATGACATTCAGGGACTTTTTCTGTCCACAGCTGTCTCCACTTCTGCAGCTTGTCTTACTATCCAATTAGCTAGTCCTACATGTGCTATGGCCTTATGTTTAGACAGTCGCTGGTTAACTTTAAAATACGCTGTGCGAACTGTTCCACTTAATGCCACTCCAACAGTGCAGTGGAAAATGTACTTTTACAGTTTGATTCACTGTTTTCACCTAAATTTACATTTTTCTTACTTTTCTAGTCTGTTGTGTGATTCTGTGTAGCACACTTCATAAAACACACACTGTGGTGCTCAGCATTCACCCAGAATTCCTATTGTCTACTTTGTATTTCAAAAACAGCCCAGTGGCACAGTTGTGTGATTCTGTGTAGCACACTTCATAAAACACACACTGTGGTGCTCAGCATTCACCCAGAATTCCTATTGTCTACTTTGTATTTCAAAAACAGCCCAGTGGCACAGTTGGTAGAGCGGCCACCTCTCAGTGAGAAGGACCCTGGGTCAAATCCTGGCTGGGGGTGGGATTCTGGGTGGAGTTTGCATGTTCTCTCCATGCATGTGTAGGTTTTCTCTGAGTACTCCGGTTTCCTCCCACAGACTAAAAACATGTATGCTAGACTGATTGGTAACTATAAATTGTCCCTAAGTGAGAGTGAGAGAGTGAATGATTGTCTCTATGTGTCCCTGTGATGGACTGGAGACTTGTCCAGGGTGTTGCATATGGGCACAAGTGATCCTCGCAACACAAAAAGGAAGAAACGGGTAATCAATCAATCAATATATTTTTATTGTCCATAACATTCCATTCCATCCCAGCAGACAATGGTTTGTTATGTGGGTCTGTGTTTGAATAGGACCCTGTTAAGTTCACTCACAGCAGAGGGTAAAGATAATGGATGGATGGATATATCAAAAACTTTATGTTAGGTCAGGCCCAGTGATTCTGTGACCCCAACTTTCTTAACACTCACTTTTATCAAACGTATTTGCATGCAAGCTCACGGCACCAGAGTGTCTGTCTGACCGCTGCATGCTATGACTCAGAGGAGGGAAAGCCAGCAGCTTCTTCCTTCTCTGAAGTCTGAATTTACTGACTGAACTGGACAACTGTGGCCATTGGGTGATGTTGTGTGCACACAATAAAACAAATAGCATTTCATTAAATCGCTAGATTGCAGGCTTTACAGAAGCATATGTGAAAGATGGTTCAAGCTTGATAGATCTGTTGTTACAGTTAGAGAAAAGATCAATACTGTAAACTGATAGAGACATGTTTTTGACTTGTTCATTAAATTATAGTTTGTTCGGACCACTGTGTGTTTTGTTCAGAAATTGTGTTGGATTAATGAAAATCTTTTTTTTTATGTTCCGCAAGAAGCCTTTTGAAAAGAAATCAAATAAATGTCACTTTTAGATTATTGCAGAGCTTGTATTGTGGCATTCAGTGCTCATTAACAGAGCCATAGAATGTACAGCATTGTTGAGCACTGGGGAAAATAAAACAGCACAGCTGGATAATTAGCTGCATACTCCAAGTTTAATGATTGCCATTATTAGGACTTGATAAACACTGGGGATATTTTATTTAATCCTGTCATCATTTCTCTCAAGTTTATTATTTTCTTCCAAAATCTACATATTTGTAACACTTTACAATAAGGTACACAAAATTTGATTAACTACTAGGGAATGCCTCAGGAATGAATCAGGAGCTAATGGGTAGTTAACCAGTACTTACCGTGGAAGCCTTATAAGAGAACTACTGGTTTGTTACCACAGAAACAGAGGAGAAATTCTCCATGTGGGTTCTGAATAAACCCTGCACCAGTGAGGTCACAGCACATATTTGTTCTTAGTGATTACTGATTTTAATGGATTTTCTCTTTTGTGAACCTATTGGAGAAAGACATTAGCAATTTCATAATCTTGTACCGCTGTCAGCTTTTTTCTTTCAACCTTTATTTATACAGGTTAATGCCATTGAGCCTCAAAGACTCATTTACAAGAGAGAACTGATTTTAACAGAGTGATGACAACAGTGGACAACAAAAACAACAATAGACAATCATAAGGGATGCATACAAACTGAGAATAACAAGTGAAAAATAAAACATTATTTAAAAGAAAATGTTTAAATGTAATGAAAATGTTTAAAAGAAAAGATTTAAAATCCTAACTATGTCTATCATTTACTGGGTACCAAATTATTGTCTGGCTATTATTTTGTTCACTGATGTAGTGAAGCATCATACCTAGTACTTACTGAAGAACCAATCATTATTTAATCACTACCTGACCATTACTTACTGGTTTCCAACAATTGTCAATCAGGTCATCTGGACAGTTTATTCTCCGTACGGAGAAGAAACTGTCCAGATGACCTGACTGACCATTGTTGGATTTTGTACCTGGATGATTAAGCATGAACTTTGATACTTACTGGTTTGTTTCTGTGGTAACAAACCAATAGTCCCCTAATAAACAATGTGCAAATGTGCAGAGAGTTAATGACTCTCAGGTGCAACATATTGGGTTTAATTAGACTCTCCTTTACATACTGTGCTCTCCTGCATCTCAGGCAGGGGAGCATTAGGTGTCAAGCTGCACCCTCACAGTTGTCTCCTAGAGCCTTGCTATTCCATGTATTTCCTACGAATGTAAGTAGTATTGCTGCCCCGACAGCATTATACAGTACTGTATGTTTATTGTTGCCTTTTTATGATTAAAGCACCTTTTTGTGACACTGTTGGAGTCCTGCTTGCATTTGGGTCTCTCAACCAACACCCGATCGTGACAAGTTAATTTTTATTACCTGCCCCCAAAAGTCAAAAGGCTGGTAATAATGATTTTGTCTGCTTATATGTGCATATGTTTTTATGTGCCTTTCTGTTACTAAAACATCTCATTAACCACTGGACAGATTGTTAATGGAGCTTTCTAGAAATGGCTACAACGCTGTCAACTCTTATCATAAGATTGTCTTAGTCCAGAGCTCTGACATGAAAGGCAGCAGGACAAGAAGTGTTAGGTCATTATTGTCTTCTATTTTAGTTGTTGTCTCAGTAATGGAAGTACAAACAAAATAATAATATAATCTTTGAGCAAAAATGGTTCATAAACTAAATATATTTTTCATCCATAATATGTAGATAATTGTTATATTTGTGGTGCTTTTTAAACCGTGAAACCAAACCAATAAACAAACTATATATTTTAGCCCATCAAAGATGAATGTATTTTGGTATAGTCTCTGTGTGCATGCAAACTTTCTCTTGCCCCGCCCATTTCTGATCCATTCAAGATCATTTAACAGAGCATGATTCATGTACTGTATGTATCATCACTAGATGGAGTTTCTTATACATTTTTCATCACTTCACTTTCGAGGTCAAGGCCACCAATCAAGGTCAAATGTAATGTCAAAGTATTTTTGTTGTCTAAGCCATTACTTCTGATCTGCTCAAGATAATTCAACAAAACTTGATACACATTTAGACCACTGTTTGTTCCATAATATTTTCTTTCCCCCAGCTCTAAAGTCAAGGTCACAAATCAAGGTCAAATGTTATACAGGTCCTAAGTCCTTTTATTGTCCAGGCCATTGCTATAGATTGCTGTATAATAATTTGTCAATGGGCATGTGCCTTATGTGGTACTCTTGTTCAACATGGTTGTACAGGGGCCTTTAAGTTATATGTAAAACTGTGTCTTCTATATTATTATATACTGAATAACGTTGCACTTTCTATCTCAATAAAATAAAATATGCGGTGACAAAACCGTCAACACCCAGAGTGAATGGCGTGATTTGTCCAGGGATAGGTACAACTGGATTTTCCAGGAGCTGGCAGTTCTTGAACTGGTACCAGAAGCTATAAGTGTTGATATTACAAGTAGAGCAGCAGTTATCAGGTAGGTGCATCTACCAGTCAGTCAGAGCAGGAGTAAGGAAAGGTGGGGTGAACGCAGACTTGTAGGAGGCTAAAAAATATACTTTCATCTCAGGCCATATCTGCCTGCATGACTTTTGTTTTCCATGCATGTGTTTGACAGCAGTGGAGGACTGCTGCCTTGGTGACTTCACTCCGTGGAAACTTTTACTTAATATCAAATCTTTAGCTGCACAGAGCAAAACAAAGCCTGGCAGGTTTTATTCCCATGGGGAAGCAGGTTTTGTCAGAAAGTTTGGGACATTTTGCTGTAATTGGGCAGAGGTGTTTGTTATGTGGGTTGACAGAGGGTGCTGTTCTTTGCAGAGCTGAAGGTGTTTCTGTTGCAGACGTCTCAGAGGAACATCCCCCTGACAGTCGGGGAATAAGAGTGTGCTGCTAACTGACAGCCATCACTTTGTATCAGGCAGCTGATCACTCTGTGCCACGTCAATTAACCAGCAGCAGTCCAGGCAGGTAGAAAAGAGGACAGCCTCATTTCAGAGCTGCACCAGTTTGAAGATTGGCTTCAGATTGCTGCAGGCATCGACTCTATTCAAGCAGCTTCCACTCCGACTGGCTCAATCCCCCGTCCACAGCAGGAAGGTGGACGAGAGAAAGATTTCATCCATATCAATGCCATGCCTTCAGATGCTCTCGAAGCACAAGGAGTGCAAACATGATGAAATAGTTGGAGTACGATGAGATATGGGGAAGAATATTCTCTTTGATTTTCTAAATAAAAGCCTGAAATGCATTTTCTTTTTTTGTTTTGTCTCGTCCTCAAGCCCATTGCTCTTTAAAAGTCTGAAACAGTGACAACTGTCCCCTGAAGAAACGTGTCACCTTCTCTGTGTCATTTCACAATGTCAGATTGGAGACAATTTCCTGCTTGAGGGCAGAATTTATCTTCACCTTTTCCTCAATTATGGCGATTGTCCCGAAGCTACAAAACTCCTCAACATCCTCCAGTGTAGTTGAGCTCAAGTATGGTGTTCTTGGTCATTCATTCATTTAGCACAGCGTTGGAAAGTCATTCAGGAAGATTTGGGGCTGTTTATTCAAACAGAACATTAGGAATCAGTCACATCGCATAAAACAGTTTTTTATTTTTCATTTACCCTTTATTTATCCAGGTAGTCTCATTGAGCCACGATAACTCATTTTCAAGAGAGACCTGTTTAGGGAGCAGATGTGGGGGTTAAGGGCCTTGCTCAGGGGCCCAGAGTGGGGTAATGAGGGTGGAGGCAGGTGTGGGTGTTTCACCTTTTCCACCCAAATATTTTGATGTTGTCGGTACCGGGGCTTGAACCGGCGATCTTCCGATCACAAGCCAACCGTTTCTAACCTCTGCGCCACCACTCCCCAATGCATTCTGGTTGTTAAAATTATCAGTCTTGGAAAAAAAAAAGTAATAGTCTGATGCAGAATACAACTTCTTGGGTTAACTTATCCACTCGAATGGTGGACAGCTACAAATGTCCAACACGCCGAGTGGGCTGACTCTTTACTTTAAACTAGTTTCTTTGAGGCTGATGGAAGAGCGATTCCTTCCTTAATTCTTTGTCTCTTAAAAAACTAATCTGCAATAAAACATTGTTTGAGCCAGGAGTCATTTCAATCATTAGAATGGTATAGAATAAATTTCATTGAAATATGTGTGGGTGAATGATTGTAGCTGATGAGTTCAGGGATGTTTAAACCACTGGGAAATGGTTCTGGACAATGAAACTACAAAAAGAAACAGCAATGCTGGGAGACTGGGTGAATATGTGATATTAAAATGTGTTTTTGACTGCTTGCAGATGCACTTTTACTTCTATTAAGTTAGGTGGATTAATTCCAAAGTGGTTTAGACAGAAAGGAAATGGGACAGATGCATGATTTTTTTTCTTCATAAATCTCATGTGTTGAACATCTGCTGCTCTCTCATTTAGATGAGTCATATGGTCAAGTTTGAATAAAGTTATGCAAGCACCCAATCTACCATCAAGTTTCAATCACACAGTACAAGTTTAAATACCCTACAGTATGTTTTTAAGTTGTTTTAAGTATAATCGATACAAATGACCAATATATACAGTAGATTGTCCATAGTGCAGCATAGCCACCAAATTTTCAGCCAGAGTTTAAGTTGTCTCTTTGAACCAAGTACAGGTAGTCCCCGACTTACGAGCGAGTTCCGTCACTAGGGGGCGCTCGTAAGTCAAAAATTTGTAAGTAGGATCACATAGTAAAAAAAATATATATATATTTTTTTAAATAAATGAATACATGTACAGTACTGGACAGTCACCAAGCACTTAGCCTATCCTAACACAGTTTTTAAAGATGAAGGAATAAGTTGAATTGTCTCCCTTTCACATAAAGGGAGCAAGCTCCCTATGGAGCCTGCAGGGAGGAGGGAGACAATTCAACTGATTCCTTCATCTTTAAAAACTGTGTTAGGATAGGCTAAGTGCTTGGTGACTGTACAGTACTGTACATTTATCTATTTATTAAAAATATACAGTATATACAGTATTTTTATTTTTTATTGTTTTTTATTTATTAATAGATAAATGTACAGTACTGTACAGTCACCAAGCACTTAGCCTATCCTAACACAGTTTTTAAAGATGAAGGAGTCAGTTGAATTGTCTCCCTCCTCCCTGCAGGCTCCATAGGGAGCTTGCTCCCTTTATGTGAAAGGGAGACAATTCAACTTATTCCTTCATCTTTAAAAACTGTGTTAGGATAGGCTAAGTGCTTGGTGACTGTCCAGTACTTTACATGTATTCATTTATAAAAAAAAAGGTAATTTTTTTTTTTTTATCATTGCGGGGTGGCAGCATGGTAGCTCAGTTGATAGAGCTGTTGTATGAGGGGCCGTGTAGGACTTAAACTATTTTCCTCTCTCACACACACATCTATTGCCTCTCATTCACTATAGTATTACTGCACATACACACATCTATTGCCTCTCATTCACTATAGTATTACTGCACATACACACACATTTTCTGCTTGCCTCTCATGCAGTATAGTATTATTCTCTCACACACACATGTATTGTCTCTCATTCACTATAGTATTACTGCACATACACACACATTTTCTGCTTATTGCCTCTCACACACACATGTATTGTCTCTCATTCACTATAGTATTACTGCACATACACACACATTTTCTGCTTATTGCCTCTCACACACACATGTATTGCTCTCATTCACTATAGTATTACTGCACATACACACACATTTTCTGCTTATTGCCTCTCACACACATGTATTGCCTCTCATTCACTATAGTATTACTGCACATACACACACATTTTCTGCTTATTGCCTCTCACACACACATGTATTGCCTCTCATTCACTATAGTATTACTGCACATACACACACATTTTCTGCTTATTGCCTCTCACACACACACATGTATTGCCTCTCATTCACTATAGTATTAGGTCACATACACGTTTTTTGTCTCTCTTTGGTCGTGTGTGTGTGTGTGCGCGCATGTGTGTGTGTGCGAGAGAACATACTAGTATGTATAAGAAGGACGTGTGTGTGTGTGTGTGTGAGTGCATTTTGTCCCGGAAGAGGCGGGGCATAATTTCAAGATCTAATCGCGCATGCGTGAGAGCTGAGGCGGCAGACTGAGCTGATCGCTTCTTTCGGTCTGGAGAGATCTGGCAACCCTGGCGGCAGCAGCAGCAGGAAGTTACAGCCAAACACCATGAGCTCCAGAGAAGATTCTGACAACATTTTAAATAGTATTTTGTCACCAACGGATGCAACAAGTAGTGGGACGTGCGTCTTAAACGAAAGAGCTCCTGTGAGCGCCCGCAGCGATTCTGTTGATACAGAGTTCTCTCGTGTGCTGGAGCAGCTAGCAGCTAGCGGCTAGCTGCTAGCCGAAGTTCAACAGTGTCACCTGGAAATCAAGGTAAACTACTTCTACACAGTAAAGAGTTTGTTTTCTGAATATATAGTGTGCATTTTATTAACCATATCTCAGGAATCCGTGTACGGTTCGTTCTTTGGTTTTTCCGTTTCAGAATAAAATACTGTATACGTTTTGTTGACGTAGTTATACAGGTGTTGTGACGAAAATTGCACCTCTTCGGTAAAATGCACCCGCGTTAAGGAATTAGAGTTTCAGGGCACTTTCAGTACTCCAAAAATACATCCACGTGTGCTTTTCTGTGTACAAAAGTGGAGAGAAAAAAAAGATAAAAATAAAATAGCTGTCTTTTGGTAATCATAAAAAGGGAAGCATGTTATCTGTAATTTGAATGTGTGAGGAAGAAAGGGCCTGGTGTCTTTTTGTGTAGTCTGTACGCCTATGGTTTCAACTGTAAGATGTAACAAGTGTAGTTTTGACAACTACACTTGTATGAAGAACTATAAACTGTATGGCAAAATAGTACCAAAATGACAACAATTAAGTGTACTCTCTTTTTTCCACAGATGAGGAAGGATCATCCAAGCTTCAAAACATCCTTGTATTTGTAACTGGAGCAGATACCACCAGTTGGCTTTTTTCCACCACCAACCATCGAGTTTCTACATGAGGAAGAATGCTCCTCAAAATGAATGCTTCCCATGGCAAACACCTGTATAAACTGCTTGAAACTCCCGCTCCTAACATCGTATGAGGTGTTTAAGGAAAACATGGACTTTGCTTTAGGGAACACACAGGGATTTGGGAGAACATGAGAGGTTTCTGCTCGAATGAAATACACTTAAAGTGTATAGTTGTGTAAATAAAGCTTAGAAACTATGCAAACCTTGCTAAGGCTGGTCCTGTTTAGCAAAGTGTTTTGGTTCAAAAGTTGTTACATTGTAAAATAATGTGCAGGTATGCTGGTGAAGATTCTCAGTCGTCCAGGACATGATGAATCAAAAAAGGCGTTCAATACAAGATCAACTGGACTTTATTTGTAACAGAAGACGTTTCGCTCATCATCCGATGAGCTTTCTCAATTACCAGAGAATGGCTGAACATGAAAAGAGTACCACTTTATAGATTGCTAATACATAGTTTGTAGAAATGTTATTAAATCCTATATAAACACTTTCTAACTCATTAACTACTTATTATGCTTTATTTAAAGGTGATTGAGACTAAATTTACCAGTTTTTTTTATTTTACAATAGTGAGCCAAATCTGTTCACCTATATTCATCTAATTGTTATATTAACACATTTCAGACTAAGTTACTACTTTGTAAGCGCAATGATCCTAAAATAAGTTTTACAAATGCTTATTGTGTTTACAATGTAGTAACTTAGTCTGAAATGTTTAATATAACTCTAGAAATAGAAATTAGGATATATTTGGCAAGAAAATTGTCAGTTTTGTCTGTAATGCATAACAAGCAGTCATTAATGATTTATAATAATAATTCAATTTATAACGCACTTTTCATTACTGAAAATCTCAAAGTGCTACACATATTCACACATTTAAAAAGTGCCTTCTCCTATTCCGCTCCTGCTTCATGGAATATCTTACAAAAAGATCTGAAGCTCTCGACCTTGACTTCTCTAAATGGTTTTCAGAATCTGTTGGAATCCTGACAAAAACCAATGCAGATTTGTTCCTGTCTTTGATTTTATACATCTACCTTATAATGTTTTGCTAGTTTTTTGATACTTTGTTTAAAATTTTTTTTTTTTTCTCTTTTGTTTTCTGTTGTTTATTGTTTGTTTGTTTATTGTTTAAGGAAATTCTATCACTGCTGTTCATTGTTCTTTAGTTTTAGCAGGTCGCTTTCGCAAATGAGCCCATGAGGTTCAAAAGATTTACCTGACTAAATAAAGGTTGAATGAATGAATGAATATATTGAATGCTACACACATTCATAAACCGGTGGCGGCAGACTACCATGCAAGGTGCTTTCCAGTCCTACCGGGAGCAACTCGGGGTTAAGTGTCTTGCCCAAGGACACAACGACACATGGTGCGGGTCCCGGGAGTCGAACCGCCAACTTTCCGATCGGGAGACGACTGCCCTTACCACTACGCCACGGCCGCCCAAAGATTTATAAATTGTTTACAGATGTTTAATACCTTTATAAGCTATTTACTTTTACCTGTATAAGGGGAACCTCAGTTTAAAGTGGAACCATTAAAAAGTATTGAGCTACTTTAAGTTATTCTTTCATTCAACCTTTATTTATACAGGCTATCCTCGTTGAGCCACGAGGACTCATTTACAAGAGGGACCTGTCTCACTCACACCTAGGGTCAATTTTAGAGTTACCAATCAACCTAACATGCATGTTTTTGGACTGTGGGAGGAAACCGGAGCATCCGGAGAAAACCCACGCATGCACGGAGAGAACATGCAAACTCCACCCAGAAAGGCCCCCGGACCGGCTGGGATGTGAACCTTGGACCTTCTCGCTGAGAGGCAGCAGCTCTACCAGTTGCGCCCAATGGTTTTTGCCCAATTACCTCACTTTAATCCAGTTTCTACAGAAGTAGATTAGGGCCTCGAGAGAAGAAGCAAAATCTGACTTTTCTCTCTGAATACATCTCACATTTCTGAGTTTAAATTACCTTTTTTCTCAGAAATATAAGATAAGTCACAACTGGGGGAATTATCTGCTTGGTGGCCCCAATCCTCTTTAGTTTCATTGTTGTAATTTTAATAATTGTACCTTTTGCATAATTTTTTTTTCTCACAAATCTTTGTTTTTCAACCACCTTATTTGGTATTTATATTCAGTCTGGCTTGTCATGTTGGAACTTAAAAGAAACCAGTAAAGTTTTTTTTTAATGCCAGCCTTTTGTTTTATGCTGTAATTTTGAAAGGTTTCACATTACACTGTTTAATTTACCATACCAAACTTGTTGGATGTTTATTTGTAGTGCTCCAGTTCAAGCTTTTGGTGGCCTGATTATTGTGGTTATATAGTTAGTACAGCAAATGTTCTTTTTTTCTTATGAGAATTTGTACTTTTCATGTTGTATTCCTTCCAGAATGTGAATACAGACAGTTTAAAGTAATGCATTGTCAGTACTGTTTATTTAAGCTTTACATACAGACAAAATAAGAAAAAACACATTTTACTTTAATACTCTGAATAGATTGTCACCAAGTACCTTTAACTCAAAATGTAATTATTAAACGTTTTATACATTCCCTTCAATTTAAGCACAAATGTTTTTAAAATTAAAACTAAGTTATTAAGATAGGGAATTATGTTGTTCAACAAAGGTTACTACAGAGCAGAATGAATTAATCCCACAATTTCCATAATTCTGCAGAGGACAAAGTGTGCCGCATTAACCTGATGCATGCTCAATAATACAGGTAGAAAAATCTAAAAAGCTAAGTCTGGTCCTCTAGACATTCAAAAAATTAAACAAAAAGCAAAAAAATTGTAGAAACGTTTCGTCTGACAGACTTCCTCAGTCTGAGCTGCTGTATTCAGCTCAGTCTTATATAAAATTAAAATATAAAAATATATTTAAATATATTCATATACCACTGTACTTAAAATATATTATAAGACTGAGCTGAATACAGCAGCTCAGACTGAGGAAGTCTGTCAGACGAAACGTTTCTACAATTTTTTTGCTTTTTGTTTAATTTTTTGAATGTCCAGAGGACCAGACTTAGCTTTTTTAGATGTGCCGCATTAAATTAACTGCTGTGTCATTTGTTTACAGCAATATCTGGAATAACAACATTATTACTGGTCTGAATACCAGGTAATAATAATAATAATAATAATAACTTTTATTTATAACGCACTTTACATCAAACAGATCTCAAAGTGCTACAATGAAAAATAAAATCAAGATAAAAATCAACCATAAATGCAACAAAGAAGAGGAACAACCAAGAGAATGGAGCCTCACAGATGATTGCATCAAAGGTAAAGGCCCATTGCTATCTACTCCAAAACTTTCTAGTTCAAAAATAGAATCTACAGCTGTATTTTGTTGTGCCATACTGTTTGACACCTGCATGTCACAAGTAAAGGGGCATCCGTCCGTTCTGTGTGGAGACGCCATCGTTATTCCACTGGTTTTGAAACTCAAATGTGGCTTTTTCAATTCTTGGCATACATACAAAATGAAGCCAAAAAAGATGATCATCATTTAAAGAGTCATAGATACAATGCAGCTGAATGAAATTAAAAATAACATTATAAACTGGCACTGATAGGGTTGCAGATAAAGTCTGAGTGTGACCAGCAAGTTCTCTAAAGCCTATCCTGGCTATTTGTGTCATGTTCTTTCCCTTACAATGTGTTCTATACATTGTAGAGCATTCCCAAAAAAATTGTGTAACTTCAACTTTACTGACTCCAAATGTAAATAAAGGTAGAAAGCACAGCTGTAGCAGAACAACAAAAATGCTATGAAGTTGCATTGTGACAATGTGTTTGTGACTCCAATATGTTCCGTTTCCAGTCTTCAGTCCAGCTGTCCCAGAAGGAATTCTTGAAGATTGAAAAAAAAATCCTGTGGTACAAAGAGGAAGGGGGGGGGGGTACAACGACAATTACAAAGTTTGCAGAGTACATACTTAAAGGTGCAGTCTGTAATTTTCTGTAGAACGCAGGACTTCAAAACATTTTCAACAGGGAAAGCATTCTGGTCCCTCCGCCTCAAAGCCATATTTGGCTCTGCTCCCCCTTGCTCTCGCTGAACTGCATGTCCTGTCGGAGCTGCTGTGATCTTCTGTGTTTATATGTTAATAAAACGTTCTAAAAAATAAAATAAAAACATGGAGCGCTGGTCCAGAACACCAGGAAATCTGCAGAGGACGTAGGACCCAAGTTGAATTCGCTCGTGACAAATTAATTCATTTCCTCATGTTTTCAGTCATGGAGTCAGCGAGGTGGAAGCGATCACTTGACCTTTGGCAAAAAAAAAAATCCAGATCAGGGATGAAGAAGGGGAATTTAATATATTTGTGTCATACAAAACAGTTTTGCATCGCTTTGCAATCCTTGAAACGAGAATGTGCGTGGCCGCTGCGGGCTGGGACAGGCGGGGGCGTGGGTTAGGGGCGTAAGAAGTGAGAAGCTCTGTTTTTATTGGCTGGTTAAAAACTGTTTTTATTGGCTGGTTAATGGCGGGTCACTGTGGGAATTTAGAAATGCTTTTAGTAACATCTGGAGGAGCCAGACGACCATAGTTTTTTCCAGAGATTACCTGTCTAACATCAGTCTGTCAGGAGATAGTGACAGAGAGAAGAAATATGTTAAAAATATATTTTTAGAAAAGTTACAGACTGCACCTTTAAAGGTCCACTGACATGATCTTTTAACATTTCAAAAAATGGCACAACATATATAAATATTAAGATAGACCTCTGACCGTTTTTGCTAAAATAATGTTAAATGAATGAAAATTTCTCTCAAAATAGTTTAAAATTAGCGCCGTTTATTTAGACCGTAAATCCGGATCTTCCGGTCACGTGAGCATTCCTGTTTCTGACGTCACGTCCGTAAATTTCGCCAGCGCACCTAAAAACACTCTATTTTCATCTAAAAACTACTTTTGAGTGCATAAAAATGATCGGAAACGTGTGTTTATATGCTTAACTTGCTAACTGTAGTGAAAAAACACATGAAAACTCAGTATTTTTTTCGTTTTTTCCAAAAATTCGCAACCCGGAAGTCCGTTCGTAAATTTCGCCAGCGCACCTAAAAACACTCTATTTTCATCTAAAAACTACTTTTGAGTGCATAAAAATGATCGGAAACGTGTGTTTATATGCTTAACTTGCTAACTGTAGTGAAAAAACACATGAAAACTCAGTATTTTTGTCGTTTGAGCAGAGTTCAGTATCGGACGTGACGTCAGAAACGGGAATGCTGACACGTGACCGGAAGATCCGGATTTACGGTCTAAAAAAACGGCGCTAATTTTAAACTATTTTGAGAGAAATTTTCATTCATTTAACATTATTTTAGCAAAAACGGTCAGAGGTCTATCTTAATATTTATATATGTTGTGCCATTTTTTGAAAAGTCAAAAGAACATGTCAGTGGAGCTTTAACTTTTTTTTTTTTTCTTTTTCTTTCTTCTTCTTTCGGCTTTTTTCCCTGCGTTAGGGGTCGCCACAGCGAACTGGTCGCACGAAGATTTGGCAGTTTTTACGCCGGATGCCCTTCCTGACACAACCACAGTCCTCTGTGTGGAGCAGAGAGCTGATATCTAGGGTTCCCGGGGGAGCAGATGGTGTGGGTTAAGGGCCTTGCTCAAGGGCCCAGAGTGGGGCAGATGAGGGTGGAGACAAGTGTGACCGCTTCACTTATCCCCCCCACATCTTTGATGTTGTCGGTACCAGGGCTTGAACCGGCGATCTTCCGATCACAAGCGCACCTTCTTAACCTCTGCGCCACCACTCCCACAGACTGCACCTTTAACAAATTCCAATATTACCAAAATAAATCATGCATCTAAAACGGGCTGTGAGCATTTAAGTTTGAACCAATGAATTCTACACTGTAATGGAGACCACATGAAACCTATAGACCAGGGGACCTCAATTCCAGTGTTGTTTTCGTTGACGTAACGCTGACGTAAATTTTTCGTTAACGCCCCCTTTTTTCATGACAATAACGAAACGGTAACTAAATAATCATTGCTCTTTAATGATTAAAACGTGACGAAATGTGTGTGAGTTTTCGTTAGACGAGACGAGACTGAACGAAAATGTTTCGTTCAATCAATAATTTATATTTCTGTGGAAAGTCAGCTGTTTGGTCACGCCCACCACCGCGGTGTTTATTCAGCATGGCCACGCGCTGCGCGCTCACCTGTGACTTCCTTTTCAAACTGGACCATGGAAGATCCTGCAGCAGCATGTTGCACGAAGGGGCTCGGTCGGTGGCCGCCAGCCCAGAAAAGATTTATGGACTTATTTTGTATTTAACCCAACTGTGAGTCTGAGAGAAGAGAAGAACCGAATGTATGTATTTTTTAAAATAAATTCTGTCCTTGTTTGAAGCTGTTTGGTTATAGAATTGTCGCTGCTGTGTGTGTGGGTCAGGTTCTGGTTCTGTTTGTTTGGACTCACTGCTGCTGTGCTGACTTGTCACAGAATAGCGCATTCACGTTTGACCTCCGCGTCAACTTTTTGCCTAATAAGCTCATTTATAACAACTGCGAGGAAGTGCTATTGTGTAGTTATTGCATTTGAAGCGGGTAAACAAGCATATGCTGTCAGAAACTTTTTCTGCTCAGTGGTTTGGTGTGTCCAGGATCTGCTGTGGACCGAACGGTTCCAGACGGTTCCGAGAGAGTCCGTCGTTGTTTTCGACAGTTGAATCGCTGTGTTGCTGAGCGTTGATCTTAGTGTAACTGTAGAATGTGAATTGCTATATTTCAGAATTTTACTGCTCTGTTTATAAGCGTTTTTATGTGTTGAAAAGTCCGGAAACTTTTGCTAACTGATAGCTACTTTCTGTTCAAAATGGCCGTGGCGTTTGTTTATGTATTGTGATTGGTTGTCGGGGCTGTGTAGAGACACTGTGATAGGTCAGAGGGAAAGAACTACAACTCCCATGACGACTACAAGTTCTGTGATTGGTTGTCGGGGCTGTGTAGACACACTGTGATAGGTCAGAGGGAAAGAACTACAACTCCCATTACTACTTGAGTTAAGAACTCAGCCGTGACTCACAAGCACACTAACCGGAGAAAAAGCCGTTCTTTTTCTTCAGAGAGTAAATAAATGAAGTTATTTCAGCGTTTGTCACATCCAGGTACAAAACTCATCCAAAAAGTGGATTTTTATCGTGTTGTTCAGTAACCATCGTGATTAAAATAAAAACTATCTCTCCCTTCGAGATGATGACTGGTCGACAAAACAGCTGACTTGATTTATAATAACTGCATAAAGTATTGTCAGATAAATTCTATAATCTTCAGTGACAAACTCAGTGCTCCATTTATTATTATTTTGATTTGGATTATGAATTGTGCAATAGAATAACGAGCAAAAAAATAAAAAAATAGACTTTCTGAACTATAATACAGATACAATTACAGTACCTTCTTTTTCATTTATTCATTATTATTTTTTTAACACTTAACAATTTCAGACCTAACGTTTTGCACAGAAATTAGATGGAAGTCAAATTTCCTCTAATCTTTGAACAATGTATGTATAGAAAGATGGTTCAAACAGCCATTTACCAACACAGGTTGGTCGTTATATTTATTATCTGCGACGTTTTTATGTCTATATTCTGTTTTTTACCTTCATTTTGTATGTTGCCTATGTGTTGCCTGTTTGTTCAACATACTTTAAAGAGGAACTAAACCCAAAATTAACTTTTTTTTAGCTGACTAATATGTTTTCTTTTTTTTTTTAAAGACTAAAACTAGACTAAAATTTTTTACGTTTTTGTCGATTTAAACTGAACTAAAACCATTAAATATAGAAATGACTAAAACAGACTAAAACTAAGAAGTATTTTAGTCTAAAAGACTATGACTAAAACTGATATCAAAATGGCTGTCAAAAACAACACTGCTCAATTCCAGTCCTCTGGGGGCAGCGTCCTGGACTTTTAGATGTGCCTGCTTCAACACACCTGAGACAAATATTCAGGTCATTAGCAGGGCTTTTGGAAACTTGACCGCATACTGAGTAGGTACTTCAGTCATTTATTCAGACGTGTTGGACCAGGGACGCATGTACAAGTTGCAGGACTGGAATTGGGGGCCCCTGCTATAGACAGTGCAATTATGTATGTGTTATGTGATGCCATTTATCCAGACAAACATCACTACATTCTCTTTTCAGGAATAACAAGTAAAAAGGCACCAGCTGTGCTGATAATCTTAACGCCAAAAATACACTACAGCCGGTCCGGCTCCGCCCCGCTCCGCAGGTCGCAGCTGAGCGAGTCCAATTTCCATTACCTCCGCTCCGCTCAGGTCCGCCTGGATGCGCCGCTCCGAGACACATGCGCGGGAATTGCGAGATCGCGCGATAAATCAAGTGATAAGTAAGTCAGAACAAAACAATTCATTCGGTGGGAGAAGGAGAACAACAGTAGAGACTGCTGCCTTGATCTTCTCTCGTAAATGAGCGACAGGACATGGTTTGAGCAACAGGAAGTGATGTATTACATTTCAGAATAAAATACTTAATTTATTTATTTATTGTATTGCGTTTGTAGGCGTAGTCATAAATGATAGTTTGACACAATTTTTGTACAAATATATCCGTATAGAGCTAGGATTAAGTCCGCCCGTGGTGATTTTATTTTGTAAATACGGATGTTGTGCTCGTTCCTTTTCCTGTTGGTGCGACGTAATCTTCAAAAGTTGACTCCGGCACAGCTCCGGCAGAAATAGAAAAATTAAATTTTGACGGACTGCCGTCCGCTCTCCGCTGCTCGCCGCCGCCGTGCGGAGCCAGTGTAAATTATGTCATTGATTATAATGGGTGCGTATTTGCTGCGGAGGTCAGACCGGAGCGGGGCGGAGCCGGAACGCATGTAGTGTAAATTTGGCGTTGAGAAGACCAAAAAAACACATTACCTTCTTCTCCTGTTAGTACACCAAGGTCAAACACTGCTGGGCATGGAAACGTGGAACTGCAAGACCCCTCCAAACTCGTTCCTGTCACAGAACAACAAGAGCATCAGAGTAATACTTGCAATTATATGTGTGTAAACAACAGTAAAGCTAGGTCGGGACCTGAGAGTCCCTGTATTATTATTTATTTTTTTCCCCCACATCGAAATTAAACTAGGAAAATGCAATAATCGGGGGTTTTGTTTTAAAACTGAATTGGAGAAACAAAACGCTACATTTTTTGTTATTACAATCATTATTTCTAGTTGTTTAAAACATGAACAACTTTTAATACAGTATATGGTAAATTTGTGCACCGGGTGGGCCTTTCTGGCAGAAAAATAAATTCCAAAGATGTTTCTTTATTTCACGTTTGAAATACCAACTGATTACACTGACTTTTTTTGTGGCGTAAAAATGTCAGTTGTGTCAAAATACAATGCATTGAATGTGTTGTCTCTGACATGTCTCTGACAGTTATAAAACCCAGGAGTTGATTTAGCACTTTGAATTTTTTACGAAATAGTGAAAGTGCCCTGAAACTCCTTAACGCGGGTGCGTTTTACCGAAGAGGTGCAATTTTCGTCACAACACCTGTATAACTACGTCAACAAAACGTATACATGTACAGTATTTTATTCTGAAACGGAAAAACCAAAGAACGAACCGTACACGGATTCCTGAGATATGGTTAATAAAATGCACACTATATATTCAGAAAACAAACTCTTTACTGTGTAGAAGTAGTTTACCTTGATTTCCAGGTGACACTGTTGAACTTCGGCTAGCAGCTAGCCGCTAGCTGCTAGCTGCTCCAGCACACGAGAGAACTCTGTATCAACAGAATCGCTGCGGGCGCTCACAGGAGCTCTTTCGTTTAAGACGCACGTCCCACTACTTGTTGCATCCGTTGGTGACAAAATACTATTTAAAATGTTGTCAGAATCTTCTCTGGAGCTCATGGTGTTTGGCTGTAACTTCCTGCTGCTGCTGCCGCCAGGGTTGCCAGATCTCTCCAGACCGAAAGAAGCGATCAGCTCAGTCTGCCGCCTCAGCTCTCACGCATGCGCGATCAGATCTTGAAATTATGCCCCGCCTCTTCCGGGACAAAATGCACTCACACACACACACACACGTCCTTCTTATACATACTAGTATGTTCTCTCGCACACACACACATGCGCGCACACACACACACACGACCAAAGAGAGACAAAAAACGTGTATGTGACCTAATACTACTGTATTGTGAATGAGAGGCAATACATGTGTGTGTGAGAGGCAATAAGCAGAAAATGTGTGTGTATGTGCAGTAATACTATAGTGAATGAGAGGCAATACATGTGTGTTTGAGAGGCAATAAGCAGAAAATGTGTGTGTATGTGCAGTAATACTATAGTGAATGAGAGACAATACATGTGTGTGTGAGAGAATAATACTATACTGCATGAGAGGCAAGCAGAAAATGTGTGTGTATGTGCAGTAATACTATAGTGAATGAGAGACAATACATGTGTGTGTGAGAGAATAATACTATACTGCATGAGAGGCAAGCAGAAAATGTGTGTGTATGTGCAGTAATACTATAGTGAATGAGAGACAATACATGTGTGTGTGAGAGAATAATACTATACTGCATGAGAGGCAAGCAGAAAATGTGTGTGTATGTGCAGTAATACTATAGTGAATGAGAGACAATACATGTGTGTGTGTGAGAATAACACTATACTGCATGAGAGGCAAGCAGAAAATGTGTGTGTATGTGCAGTAATACTATAGTGAATGAGAGACAATACATGTGTGTGTGAGAGAATAATACTATACTGCATGAGAGGCAAGCAGAAAATGTGTGTGTATGTGCAGTAATACTATAGTGAATGAGAGACAATACATGTGTGTGTGAGAGAATAATACTATACTGCATGAGAGGCAAGCAGAAAATGTGTGTGTATGTGCAGTAATACTATAGTGAATGAGATAATACTATACTGCATGAGAGGCAAGCAGAAAATGTGTGTGTATGTGCAGTAATACTATAGTGAATGAGAGACAATACATGTGTGTGTGAGAGAATAATACTATACTGCATGAGAGGCAAGCAGAAAATGTGTGTGTATGTGCAGTAATACTATAGTGAATGAGAGACAATACATGTGTGTGTGTGAGAATAACACTATACTGCATGAGAGGCAAGCAGAAAATGTGTGTGTATGTGCAGTAATACTATAGTGAATGAGAGGCAATAGATGTGTGTATGTGCAGTAATACTATAGTGAATGAGAGGCAATAGATGTGTGTGTGAGAGAGGAAAATAGTTTAAGTCCTACACGGCCCCTCATA
>JBBPBX010036658.1:12339-31363 GCA_038048925.1 Garcialebias charrua | reverse complement strand
CTGTCCAGATGAACTGATTGAGAATGAGCGGATTTGATACCTGGACTATTGAGAATGAACTTTCTGGTCTTGAACCACTTTGGACATGTCTGCCTGCCTGGGAGGAGTCGACGAGGGACAAGCCCCCAGAAACCATCTTGGCTACAGCAAACTGGTTGGTCCACTTAAGTTGTTTACTTGGTGGGGTAGCTTCAGTTTGCTTTGGACTGCTCTGACTGACGAAGCCCTCTGGAGTGAGGGTGAAACGTTTCTACTAAAAAGAAACTGTCCAGATGAACTGATTGAGAATGAGCGGATTTGATACCTGGACTATTGAGAATGAACTTTCTTGTCTTGAACCACTTTGGACATGTCTGCCTGCCTGGGAGGAGTCGACGAGGGACAAGCCCCCAGAAACCATCTTGGCTACAGCAAACTGGTTGGTCCACTTAAGTTGTTTACTTGGTGGGGTAGCTTCAGTTTGCTTTGGACTACTCTGACTGACGAAGCCCTCTGGAGTGAGGGTGAAACGTTTCTACTAAAAAGAAACTGTCCAGATGAACTGATTGAGAATGAGCGGATTTGATACCTGGACTATTGAGAATGAACTTTCTTGTCTTGAACCACTTTGGACATGTCTGCCTGCCTGGGAGGAGTCGACGAGGGACAAGCCCCCAGAAACCATCTTGGCTACAGCAAACTGGTTGGTCCACTTAAGTTGTTTACTTGGTGGGGTAGCTTCAGTTTGCTTTGGACTACTCTGACTGACGAAGCCCTCTGGAGTGAGGGTGAAACGTTTCTACTAAAAAGAAACTGTCCAGATGAACTGATTGAGAATGAGCGGATTTGATACCTGGACTATTGAGAATGAACTTTCTTGTCTTGAACCACTTTGGACATGTCTGCCTGCCTGGGAGGAGTCGACGAGGGACAAGCCCCCAGAAACCATCTTGGCTACAGCAAACTGGTTGGTCCACTTAAGTTGTTTACTTGGTGGGGTAGCTTCAGTTTGCTTTGGACTACTCTGACTGACGAAGCCCTCTGGAGTGAGGGTGAAACGTTTCTACTAAAAAGAAACTGTCCAGATGAACTGATTGAGAATGAGCGGATTTGATACCTGGACTATTGAGAATGAACTTTCTTGTCTTGAACCACTTTGGACATGTCTGCCTGCCTGGGAGGAGTCGACGAGGGACAAGCCCCCAGAAACCATCTTGGCTACAGCAAACTGGTTGGTCCACTTAAGTTGTTTACTTGGTGGGGTAGCTTCAGTTTGCTTTGGACTGCTCTGACTGACGAAGCCCTCTGGAGTGAGGGTGAAACGTTTCTACTAAAAAGAAACTGTCCAGATGAACTGATTGAGAATGAGCGGATTTGATACCTGGACTATTGAGAATGAACTTTCTTCTCACAAAGCAGATATTTTTCAAACCAACACAGTGTAATCACTACATGTTTATGTGCATACTGTAAGCTGTTGGAGTTATTTTAATTAAAATTCGATTTTTTACGATTTATTTTCGTAGCACAAGCACATGTGACAGGTTTGGAAGTAGTCAAAACAAATCTATTTAAATCCAGCAGATTTGACCACAGCGTGACATTATTAAGGACTTGTTCACCTGAGGAACCCTCGTGGTATAAAGCCAGCTATGAAATGTATTTTTTAAGCTTTTATTTAGCTACATTAAAAGAAAGAACGCCGATCGATAGAAATAAAGCCGGCTCACGTGCGCACATGGCGAAACTACTTTTTTAAATCCTGCCGTTTTGACCACTACGTGAATTTATTAAGGAATAGTTCAGCTTAAGACACATCTTTGCTATAATTTTAAATACAAATAATTGTTTTTACCGTGTTAATCTTGTAAAGTCCTTCCGTGTTTGTTCCCTCGCAGCAGCCACTTCCTCAAACTCCGTGGCAGGAGGCTGGGCTGGAAGTCCACCTCCTCCCCACCGCTCACTCCCCCACGGCTCGCTCGCTTACAGCCGGCCTGGACCCTGCTCTGAAATCAGTCTGGAATGTTGGTGCGGTGCGGCGCACATGTGAGGTGGAAATGCTGTCCAACGCGCGCTTGGCACGCAAATATGACGTCACAATCGACCCGCGCCACCAAGTGGAAAAGGGGCATTACTAGTTAGCTTTTTATCAATCGATTCCAGCACCTCCGTGAAACTCTTTTCAGGAGATACGGATGTTCCCGGAGAACTCTCTGAACGCGTGTGTTTAAATGTTTGTGTGGGTGTGGTGTTTTCCTGTGTTTTACCCATCACGAAGCTGTCAAAACATTGATCCAGAAAATTCTCCAGGTCACTCACCGTCTCCTCGTCCAGTTTGTGTATTTTAGTCAAGAAGCATAGATTAATAAACAATATTTTTATGTTATGAATTAATATAATGGCTTACCTGAATTTAATAGTGTTTATTTGGTTTACCTGTATCCTGCCATGAAACATGCAGCACAGCTCACCAAACCTCAGCCGCTCATCACCAGGTGCAACCAATCAGCCCAATCTCCATCAGATGCTAACAGCTACACATGCTAACTTTTTTTTTTTTTTGCATATCATTAAGTATGTGGTCTTAAAGTCATCCCTGATGCACGAAGAGCATGGATGATTAAAAGACTTAATAGATGTTGCTGTAAAAACTCTTACGGCTCCAGTATACTCATGCAAATCTTTTTCTGCGCAGACGCAATGCGCACTGTCTGCAGTGGTGTTCTGTGTTTGTTGTTAATAAAAAGTTCTAAAAAACAAAACAAAAAAAAAACAGGGAGTGCTGGCCCTGCAGCCCACACATCAGACCAGCTCACCAGGAAATCTCCAGACCCTCCCGTAGCCACGCTGGGCCTGATTTTAATTCTCTTGTGACAAATTCCTTAATTTCTCACCATTTCAATCATGGTGTCAACGGAGGAGGAAGAAGAGATTGCTTACCTTTTGGCAAAAAATCACAAGCAAATGCCATTAAACCAGACCAGGGATGAAGAAGGGGATTTTGGTGTCGCATACAAAACAGTCCATCACCGGGCAGTTTATTACGTGAATCCGAGTAAGAGTATGCAGTCGTAAAAATAAAGCTTTGCATGGACATGTCCGCTTCGACTCTGTAGTGGGACACCTTTGTCTCTGAAAACTCTCATTGTCTCTCTGAAACTGTCCATGAGACACCTTTTCTTGGAAAACCTTCAAGAGAAGACAAGGACACTGTTTGTCCCATTAATTTGAATACAGGAAACAAATTATCTCACCAAGAGACTTTTTATTTTTGTTCTAATTCAAATAATCAAAAAATAATAACCTTCTGTTTTGTATTATCATCATTATTTTCAATATGTTGATAATTAAATGACGTTGTTTAATCGAAGGACAAGTCAACATTTACTTTTCAGTATTTGTGTAGAAATGTTATAGACAGTTAATCAGTTTTAATCATAAAGCTGGCTACACTCTAATCTGTCTTCTCTTCCCTTCTAATTCATTGATCCTCCTTTTCTCTCCTTGACTTCTAATAACCTCTCTGACCTTGACTAATCTCCTCTTACTTCCTGGTTGAGGAACCAATGGAAAGAAGCGAGTGCTCTGAGGTAAAGCTCTCTTTAAAAGTTCCAACTTCCTTAAACTTTTCAGTTGCGTTGAGGAGCTGAAGGAGTCATAAGCTCTTGGACTCAGCGCTGAGCTGTATTGAACGGAGTCATGAGCCAAAGACTTGTTCATAAGCCAGGGTTTGACAGCACGCTCGCTGTAATTCTGATTTGAGCTAAAAAGCTCCAAGTTCTTACAAAAAAATCATTTTGAGGAATATTTTATTTTGAAAATCAACCGGAACTACTGTCCGCTACTTCTGCTGATTGACGCAGACAACAAGAGAACGCTGAAGTGTATACGCTTACCGGCTCAAACGTAACCGGATCGAAGGACCCTTTTACGTCTAAAGCTGGTGTATTCTCTTTTACCGGAGCTTTGACTGATCGTCGTCGCAAGGTAAAGAGTTGTTGATGTTTTACTAAGCGTACCTGGAAGTTTAGCTGATGTCCACGGAGAGCGTGCCAGTCCTGGTTGAACTTCATAAACTCACTCAAGATAACTTCCCTCTCTTCTTCCTCCTTTCTTTAATCTTATCTTTGCCAGTAACATTAAGTTAAAAAAGTGCCTTCAGATATAAGTAATTTACCATCTCATTGCTTGATTCTGTTGTTCCTAGAAATTATGTACGCGTGATTTCCATCTGTGCTGATGTCAATTTATAGGAAAGTAAATCAATCAATCAAAGTGTACATGTTATGATGTTAAAGGTGCAGTCTGTAGTTTCTGTAGTGCAGTCTAAGTTTTCTAAAAATATATTTTTAACATATTTCTTCACTCTGTCACTATCTCCTGACAGACTGATGTTAGACAAAGTAATCTCTGAAAAAAACTATATTCCCCTTGCTTCTCCAGGTGTTACTAAAAGCAATTTTAAATTCCCACAGTGACCCGCCGTTAACCAGCCAATAAAAACAGAGTTTTTAACCAGCCAATAAAAACAGAGCTTCTCACTTCTCACGCTCCTAACCCACGCCCCCGCCTGTCCCAGCCCCCGCGGCCGCGCAGGTTCTCGTTGAAATAATTGCAAAGCGATGCAAAACTGTTTTGTATGTGACACAAATGTATTAAATTCCCCTTCTTCATCCCTGATATGGACTTTTCTTTTGTTTTTTTGCCAAAAGTCAAGTGATCGCTTCCTCCTCCGCTGACTCCATGACTGAAATGAGGAAATGAACGAATTTGTCACAAGCAAATTGTTGTAAAAATAAAATTAATTGTTGTCCTCATATAGTTATGTTTACCTGCCATTGTTGTTTCACTGAAAGTGCATGTGTCCAGTTCCTGTATAACCAGAAGAGTGCTCGTCTTACACAAAGCACATAACTCAGGGAGGTGTAAGAAGATTCTGGAAGCCCAAGAGAATGCACAAACACATACTTTAGGGAATGGTGAAGAACCTTCTAGGAGATAAAATCAGAACAGGTTATACCAAAAGAAACTAGGAACTTCCCTAAGTGAGAATATAAAAGACCAGATACTTCCTCCTTCAGACAAGACAACGCAGATCGACCGCAACTGAGGGAACTTTCTGAACAGGTCGTATGGTTGGGTTGTTTTCCATTAAATGCGCATTTAATGATCTAACATGACTCTGTGTTCAGTGTACTTTAATCAATAATCAAAATTCAATAATCAAAATTAAAGTGGGTTTGGAATTTCAAGCACCTTTCTGTCGTGTTTTCACTCCAGCATTCGATCCAAAGAGAAACTAAAAACCAACTCGAGCGGAAAGTAAGGTTAAATCCGCAACAAAATTAAACTCGGGTTCAACGTGGCTGCGCGAGGCTCAGCAGATTTGCTGGTGTTCTGGTGTGCTGGACCAGCGCTCTATGTTTTTATTTTATTTTTAGAACGTTTTATTAACATATAAACACAGAACTTCGCAGCGGCTGCCACAGGACATGCAATGGAGGCGGAGCTAAGAAGGCAGAGCTGAATTTCAGCAGAGCAAGGGGGAGCAGAGCCATATATGGCTCTGAGTGGGGAGGGACCAGAATGCTTTCCTTGTTGAAAATTTTTCTAAGTGCTGCGTTCTACAAAAACTCCAGAGTGCACCTTTAATATTAATGATCTGTTAAATAAATGACCGCATTTCCTTGATGGGTCAAATATAATTAACGTTTCATGTCACTTGCTGGTGAAGATTCTCAGTCGTCCAGGACACGATAAAATCAAAAAGGTGTTCAATACAGAAACAACTGGAATTTATTTGTAACAGAAAACGTTTCGCTTCCCATCCGCCTTCATTCATGCTCTTCAATTGTTTCTATATTGAACGCCTTTTTGATTTCATGTCACTTATATCTCACCTGGTCATACAAGATACAGTATTGTTTAATCAGAAAAGAAGAGAATCTATGAATAATCAATTATAAGGTTGTGTCAGGATAACACCTATATCACACTCTTACATCTAGTAGCCTTGAATAAGTGTCTACTACAACTCTAATCCGGTATGTGGACCCCCACTGACATATGCCCGAGTATACTGGAGGCTTTAATGTCACTTCAACCTAAAAGCCATGTTTAGTCAACACTGAAAATTAAGTTAACATTTTTACATGTGAAAGTCTGGCACAAATTCTCATAAAACATGTACTCTAACATCAACGTCAGTGTGGGGAGAGAGTGAAATTAAAACCTAAGTGCTGTCCAAGGTTGCTGATTTAAGGCATTATGGGTAAAAAAAAAAGGTACAAAGTACTGTACATACAAGATATATCTTCAAGCTCTCTGACTGAGGATCACTGGAAAAATGGAAAACAAAAAGGCAGAAAAAAATCCATCCAGCAGATACCACACGCACCTAAAAAAAAACACACATGCTAATCTGTCAAAGCAACAAAAGGAGGCAAGCTGGGGCTGCATTTGCATGACAAACTGGTCCTGCTCGGTTGATTGAAGAGAAAACAGTTTTAGGAGACAGGCTGACTGTGTGGTATGGAGCCAGCATCCTCTGGGTGGGCCTCAGGACCCATAATCGAAGTGTGTGTGCAGGTAGGTGGCTGGCTGATTTGTTTGCGAGTGGGTCTGTGCGAGCCACAAGGTGGTAGTTAGGGGATATGGGATTTAGCTTGATGGCAGGAAAACAGAGGCAGAATTCATCAGGTTATTGTGCTGTGCTGCATATGTGCAACTTTGAATGTGTGGGAAAGGAAATTTAGTGTTTCTTTACAAATGCGAGGAAGGGGAGGGAGGGTACAAGTGTGTGCCTGCCTGTGCCATATATAATGTCTGTTTAATAGGAGTGTGTGTGTGTGTGCGTGCGTGCGTGCGTGTGTGTGTGTTTATGAAAATGTTTAGACTGTTGAGGTTAGAAGCCTACTAACTAGTGTTGTAGTACTTGAGACCGGTCTCAAGACCACTTTTTCGAAAGACTGGGTGGACATGGATATGATGTTTGTAAAGGACATAATGAGCCATATTATTGAGCCGTTCACATACATATGTAACTTATCATTTTCAACAGGAATTTTTCCAGATAATATGAAAGTAGCTAAGGTCGTTCCTCTTTTTAAAAATGGTGATAAATGTGTATTCAACAATTATAGACCTATATCCTTGTTACCACAGTTTTCAAAAATTCTTGAAAAACTATTTGTGAACAGACTAGACCAATTTATAGATAAACAAAATATTCTAAGCAACAGTCAGTATGGGTTTAGATCAAAAAACTCTACATCAATGGCTCTCATGGAACTAATGGAACAAATAACTACTGCTGTCGATCAAAAACAACATTGTATCAGTATTTTTGTTGATTTAAAAAAAGCATTCGATACTATTGATCACACCATTCTCCTTGAAAAACTGAACAAATATGGTATTAGAGGACCAGCATTACAGTGGGTATCTAGCTACTTAAAAAATAGGAAACAATTTGTACAAATAAATGATGTAAGATCTGACCTCTGTAATATCACATGTGGAGTTCCCCAAGGCTCTGTACTTGGACCAAAGCTTTTTATTTTATATGTGAATGACTTGGTAAATGTGTCAGGACTCCTTAAATGTGTACTTTTCGCTGATGATACCACTTTTTTCTGTTCAGGTGAAGATATAGAACAAATGTTAGAATTGATAAAGACAGAATTTGTCAAGATACAAACTTGGTTTAAAATAAATAAATTATCATTAAATCTAGAAAAAACTAATTACATGATATTCGGTAATAAAAAGAAAACTGTTGATGTTCCACTCAAAATTGAGGATGTTGAGATTTGTAGAGTGAATGAGGTGAAGTTTTTGGGTGTTATCATTGATGACAAACTGACATGGAAACAACACATAAATTCTGTAAGAATAAAAATAGCTAGATCGATAGCAGTACTGTACAAAGTCAGAGACCTATTAAATGATAAAGCTCTGTATTTATTGTATAACACAATCATTGTTCCACACTTAATCTATTGTATTGATGTTTGGGGGAAAGCGTGTAAAACAATCACAAAGCCTATTTTTGTATTACAGAAAAGAGCTGTAAGAATTATCACTAGAAAGCATTACCGTCATCCATCAAGTACATTATTTTATCAACTAAAATTATTGAAGTTCCATGATTTGGTAGACTATAATATTTTATCAGTTATGTATAGAGCTCAAAATAATGCATTACCTTTAAATATCCAAATGCACTTTGTTAAAAGACAAAGTTGTTATAATCTTAAGGGAACAGAGTTGTTTGTAAAACCACAATTCAGAACCAGTTTGAAGGGACGTTCTACCTCAATCCAGGGAATTAGATTATGGAATGGCTTGGAGAATGTAGTTAAAAATGCCAAGTCAATGTTTACATTTAAAAAAATGATCAAAACAAATGTGTTAAAAAAATATGTGTGAAATAGCGTAATGTGTATTGTATTAGTTAAAAAATTAGAAAGAGTTAGTCATTTTGTACTGTTAGTTAGAAAATTAAAAAGAGTTAGTAATTTTGTACTGTTGGTTGAAGAATATTATTGTTTAACCTGACTGTTGGAAAAAGTTGGTTGAAGATTATTATTGTTTACATGGTTTGACTACTGTTGTTTAATCTGATTGTTGGAGATAAGGGGCAGATATAATAAGATTTATTCTTCTTTCTGCCACCTTTCATTTTTTTACATTTTGTACACTATCATTATGAGATTGCCTTGTATTGTTTCTTTTGTAAAAAAATGAACAAATTTAATAAACATAAACATAAACATAAACTTTTTGATGGTCTTGGACTTGGTCTTGTCTCGAACTCGACTGCATTTGATCTTGGTCTTGTCTCTTTCTCATCTCAGTCTTGGACATTGAGGACTCTGGATTTCATTTCAAGACCAGTCAAGACCACAACTGTGGAAATATCACTAAATTGCCGGAATATTGTTCAGTTTATTTGTCAACATATTTGTTTTATTGGATGCAAAACGTACTGGTTCAAATCCAAGTGATAAGGGAACGTATTTCACTTATCAGTCAGTCACTCTGTGCAACATAATTGCTATGGGAAATTGCACCCCGCGCGATTACCTGAAGGAATACACTCATGCCTTTATGGCCGGGGCGTCAGCGTCACGCCAGATACCCCGCCCTCTGGGTATTTAAGGCGCTGACACCCATCCCACTTCCTCTTATTGCCCTTCACCTCGCTAAACCTGAACTTCTCTTCGCAGGACTTCTCTGTTGCTTCATCGCTCAACCAGAGGTGAGCTTCCTCCCTACACAGGGCATACAGAGAATTCTTCCTGCGTACTACCTGGCTAGCGAAAGCTAGTCCAGCACATTTTTCCTTAACCCGAAGTATTTTCTTCTCCTCTTTCCGCAGACTGCTTCGCTCAACGGTGCTAACTGCGTCACATCGCTACCTCTGCTAATTTTGTAGCAGGCTAGCCAACGAATGCAATGCGACGGAGGAGACGTCTAAAAAAAAAAAAGGATTTTGGAAGGACTCGCTCGTCTTATCTCGGACATGCCTCCGGAGAAAGGAAAGCGAAAGCCAAGACTTCCGAAAAAGGCTAGCAGGACGGCGAGCCCGACCTCGCGCCTGTCCCAGTGGATGTGGTTTTTCCCTTTTGGCGACGGACACCCACGAGGCCTGTCCCGTCTGCCTGGGTATGCTACATGCGAAGATGGCGCTGGACACGCCCGACTCTTGCCCACACTGCAGCCAGATGTTGGAGGCGGTGAGGAGACACCGGGCAGACTTCGTCGCCAAAGCCATGGGCGCTGCTACGGCGCCAACAGACCCGGACACTACTGAGCCTCTCACTCCCACGCCGGAGCTCAAGAGCATGGCTCTGGAGGACAGCACCCAAGTCGAATGGGGCGACAGCCCGGATCCGCTGGCTCCCATCGGGGACTTAACAGCCGACTTCGACACTCGAGGCTTGCTGAACGAGGACGAGATCTCAATATCAGCTTCAGGTGAATTTTCTGCGGATGAGGCTGACGTTGAGTACGACGAACAAGGGGGAGACCTCTCTCGCACCCCGGCGCCTGTGCTCCCGGAGACTGACTTTTCGATCCCTGCTCTGTTCGACTTGTGTCACAGAGCAACGGACGCGCTGCAGATCCCGTGGCCAGAACCTCCAGCTTGTCAACAAGTCACAAGGTTGGCAGGAAATTATTTTTACTCAAAACAGTAGTCCTCCACAAGGCAAAGAATGCCCATCTTTCCGGATTTCCTCACGAAGCTGACTCGCACCTGGCCGCAGCCCAAGGCTCCCATGCTGCTGCCGCTCTCGTAGTTCTTAGACATGGATGGGATGGAAGCGGCGGGAATAGCCAGTGTGCCTCAGATGGAGGACACGCTGGCGACTCACCTGGCCCCTAGGTCATCCGGGATGAAATCAACTCTGCCCAGCAAAGCCTGTCTAGCCTCGGCTTCTTTGCTCAAGAAATGCTACAGGGCTCAGGGCCTCGCGGTGCGCACAATGAACGCGTCCGCCATGATGCAAGCGTACCTGGCTGAAAAACTGCAGGAGCTCCAGGTAACGACAGACAGACAAGCTGCCGCCGACGTGCTGGAAGAAGCCCACAGGGCAACAGACTTTATGCTGCGCATGATGGGGACAGCAGCTATTGCCCAAGGCAGAGGCATGGCTGAGGTGGTCATCGCAAAACGCCATCTGTGGATGACCCTAACTGACCTCCCGGAGGGACAAATAATTCATTTTCTGCACTACTCGATAGAGCCGACGGGATTATTCGGAAAGGCTCTGGATCGAATTCAGACCAGGCTGGACCAGAGGCGCAAACAGGCTGAGGCTCTCCGGGTAGGCATCCCCAGAAGAGCTTTNCTTCTCCTGAAAGCTGGATGAACGCCAGTCAAACGCTAATGACTTCGTTCTATCAGCAAGATTTTCACAGCAAGCTCGCTGTGAAACCCGACTTTGAGCTTCTAAGCTCCGACTACAATGAGTGTTCCCATCCAAGAACACTTTTATTCTGAAAAACCAACCAGCAGTGGTGGGCCTCCGACCGCTAGAGAGCGCTATTGCGCTATTCCGCTTATAGCGTAGCTAAATAATCTGTTAGCTTTACAGCGGATTAACTAACTTTTATAATTCATACGCGGTTTTGTGCTATTTTTATTTACAATGCAGTACCGCTAATAACTAATTATCTATCAGTAAAAACGAAATAACGTATTTACGAGCTCGGACGACAGCACCGGATGTGGTCCGTCACTAAAAAGCGTCCCCCTCAGTCTCTTGGTGTGTGCTCTCTCTACAGCAGTTAGCAGCCAGTGTGTTACTCTGCAGCCTTATTGCTTGTTTTCGAAGAGTCAGACGAAGAGTTTTTAACATGGAGGGTGAACTTATGGATGTTTCTCAGCGGCCTACGCGACGCGTCTGGATTTTAAAAAGTATTTCGTATTTGCCCTCTTCAAAATGGCGGCCGCGACGGCCACAGAAGATAAGGACTTTCCATGAAAACACGGTAAAAACAATTATTTCTTTGCTGAGAAAAATATACTTCTTAGCTGACTTTATAGCACAAGGTTTTTCTGAGCTTAACCGGTTCAAATGGTCAAATCTGCTGGTTTAAAAAATAATATTTCGCCATTTGCGGCCGCCATTTTGAAGAGGGCAAATGCGAAATATTTTTTTAAATCCAACAGATTTGACCATTTTAACCGGTTAAGCTCAGAAAAACCTTGTGCTATAAAGTCACTGCTTTGTTTTGTTTTGTTTTTTTGAATGTCCAGAGGACCAGACTTAGCTTTTTTAGATCATTCTCATTTCCTGGCCGAATAGAATATATGTACGTAAAGTATTAAATAAATCCTTTGATTTTTGTAATTTCATCCTTTTAGGATCATTTTAGTTACTTTTCATTAAATCTGTTGACTGCCTATAGAAATTTTGATAACAGTTTAGTCCTGTGTATAAAGTAATGCTAATTTTTGTTTTGTTTATGACCTTGTTTAGGTCAGGGTTTTTTTCAACCCCTGTTCCCACCCAGGATGGCATTGGCAAGCTACCGGACCACCACAGCTGTGCGGTAGGACTTAAATTGCACCAAACTATTTGTTTTTTTCTGGACCTATTACCCTGGATCATGAACTACAAACTACCAGATTATTGATGGACCTTTAATCATCCGGGATTCAAGAACTGATTTAAAATAGAAAAAAAAAGAACTCTTGGGTGTAATCAGGGTCTGTTTTGTTGTGTGTATTTTTTGTCTATTGGTTATACTCAAAGAAAATGATTATTATTACAAACAATATTATTATAAATACCTTCCTGTCTATTGGTTATACTCAAAGAAAATGATTATTATTACAAACAATATTATTATAAATACCTTCCTGTCTATTGGTTATACTCAAAGAAAATGATTATTATTACAAACAATATTATTATAAATACCTTCCTGTCTATTGGTTATACTCAAAGAAAATGATTATTATTACAAACAATATTATTATAAATACCTTCCTGTCTATTGGTTATACTCAAAGAAAATGATTATTATTACAAACAATATTATTATAAATACCTTCCTAAGTCTATAGTACAATACAAACAACTTAAAACTTGCTTCTTGTCTGATGGTGTTTTATTTTAGAATTAGCGGTTTAGAATTAGCTTCCCCTAATTTTTACAAGACATTAGTGCTTTTGAAATTGTGGACCTAAATAAATTAATTAGTGCTTTAGAAATAGTGGAACTAATTTTTGGGTTAGCGCTGCCCAGCACTGCCAACCAGGATGTGACGCTTTGCTGCCATTCAAAGCGGACGCAGGAGACGCTGAAAGATAACCTGGTCTGGTCTGCCTCTCTCACTCGGACATCAAATGACATCAAATTAGGAACAAATGCACAACCCTAATTAGAAATGCAAAATCAAATTACTACCTGGACGAATCCACCAAAAATCTAAATGATCCAAAAAGGTTTTGGCAAACAGTAAAATCAAGTTCTGGTCAGACAACATCCACTGATTTACCCAGCTCCATCATGACCAGCACAGGTATTCTGTCAGACAAATTATCAATTCTGAACTGTTTTAATGAACACTTTATATCCTCTGGCTCCCTGTTTGAATCTACACATCCTGAAATGTTATCTGCTGACCAAACTGATGCAAATCCACCCCCAGCTCCACATGTGCTGGACAAACAGGTCACAAATCGCTTTGACTTCGAATCAGTATCTCCCGCTGAAGTTCTAAATGCTCTAAAAACTCTCGACACACGCAAAGCAGCAGGACCTGACAACATAGAACCACTTTTCCTAAAACTAGCTGCAGATTTCATTGCTGAACCTCTTTCCCATATTTTCAATCTCAGTCTCAACACAAATAAAATACCCAAAATCTGGAAATCAGCTTTTGTTCTCCCTCTGCTAAAAGGGGGTGAACCAACAAATGTCAACAACTACAGACCAATTTCAAAATTATGCATTCTTGCCAAACTGTTCGAAAGACTTGTCTGTGATCAGCTAACTGATTTCCTACAAGCAAACCATATTCTATCACAATTCCAGTCAGGATTCAGAAAACAACACAGCACCGTCACTACAGTTCTCAAAGTATTAAATGACATCATACATGCCCTGGACTGCAAACAATACTGTGTTGCCCTATTTATAGACCTGTCCAAGGCATTTGATACAGTTGATCATAGACTATTGACAAACATCCTGGAACACTCTGGTCTATCAAAACTTGCAGTCTCCTGGTTCACCAACTACCTAACTGACAGAACGCAGTCTGTTCATGTAGCCGGATCCTCCTCTACTTTCTTAGATGTTGTGAAAGGGGTGCCACAGGGTTCTGTCTTGGGTCCCATTCTTTTCTCCCTATACATCAACGATCTTTGCAGTGATCTGTCAAATGCCTCCCACCATTATTACGCAGATGACACCATCATCTATTGCTGTTCTTCCTCCCTCAGCCAAGCTTTCACCTCTCTTCAGGATGCTTTTAATATTATTCAGTCACGGCTGCAAAAACTTAGACTGGTCCTAAATGCCGACAAAAGCAAGTTCATGGTTCTTGCCAACAGAAAGCAGCAACCAGAGAACCCACCTCAAATTGGAACCCAAGAGGGAAAACAAATAGAAATGGTCTCCACCTACAAATATCTAGGTTTCAACATTGACACTGAACTGTCTTTTAAAACCCACATCTCCAAAATGGCCACTAAACTCAAACTGAAGCTAGGTTTCTTCTTCAGAAACAAATCCTGCTTCTCATGCAAAGCCAGGAGAACATTAGTAGCTGCAACATTCATGCCAATACTAGATTATGGTGACGTGCTGTACATGAGTGCTGCATCAAAATACCTACAGTCCTTAGACTCCATTTACCACGGTGCCCTTCGGTTCATTACTGACTCCAGTTATCGCACTCATCACTGTGAGCTTTACGTCAAATCTGGCTGGTCATCTCTCAGCACTCGCAGATACACTCACTGGATATCCTTCATCTACAAGACCCTCCTAAACCTAGTCCCATCATACCTCACCTCCTTAATACAAACATCACACAGTCATTACTCCCTGCGCTCTAACGATTTAGTCCTCCTGTCAGTTCCTCCTGTCAGAACTGAACTAGGAAAAAGAGCATTCAGCTTCGCCGTCCCCTCAGCCTGGAACAACTTACAGAAAGATCTGAAACTATCAACATTCATCTCTCCTGGATCCTTTATGTCAACCGTAGTAGAAAATGTCATCAAGAAACTTGACCATTGCAGATGTTTCTAACCATTACTTATCCAATATACATGTCATTGTTGATTTTTTTTAACTTTATTTACCCAACCGAGGTCTGTCTGCTTGTTTTGTATATAATGTATATAGAAATCTGTCATATCCTGTTGGTTTTGAACTGTCAACATCTGTTTACTGTGATTGTAGTTTTCTTTATTTTCTTTTGATAAGTGCAAATGCCTATTGCCAATGTGACGTGTGCTGCTGACCACTTGACCAGGTCACCCTTGTAAAAGAGATCTCGGTCTCAACAGGCTCTACCTGGTTAAATAAAGGTGATTGATTGATTGATTGATCAAGGAAGTTCTGTTCTTGACTTATTGTCTGACCAGGTAAAGAGTCGTCAATGTTACCAGCGTACCTGTTGTTTAGCCGAAGAGTCGCATGGAAAGTGTCATCCTGGTGAAATTCCATTCCTTCCCTAAGTCATAACGACTTCCCTCCATCTTACTCTTCCATTCTTCCTCCTAAACTTTTGCTTTAACCTCTAAGCCAGAACTTTAAGCTAAATAACCTTCAGATTAAAGTAACATGTCATCCCAACTACTTTTTCTGTTGTCCCTAACTTTAAATCTGCTGACAAGTAAATTATAGGATTTTTATTGATTAATCATGTAAATATGTTGTGATATAATTTTATGATTCTGTGATTAAATGGTTCAGCTCTGCTGTACCAACATAAATAACGTTTTCTGTCAGTTACATCTCACCTACAAGTCACAGAATTATATTAAACTGAAAAAGTGAGAACCCGTGAATATTGATGATAATTTGTGTCAGTCTAAACCTTGCTCAATTCTTACATCTAGTATATAGGTAAATCAGTCAATCTGACCCCTCGCCTATATTATTATAGCCTGGTTAAAACCAGACCCTTGTCCTTCACTTTGCTTCGTACTAGGGTCTGGACTTTCTCCATAGAGAACCGATTCTTGCTAGAGGCGTGGCCTCTGCTGAGGAACAAAACCATTGGATCTTAGAAAAATTTTGAACAGGGAAAGCATTCTGGTCCCTCCCCTCAGAGCCATATATGGCTGCTCCCCCGTGGTCTGTTGAACTTGACTTCAGCTCCACCTCCTGCTGCATTTTCTCTCGCTGCAGCTGCATATTCTGTGTTTATATGTTAATAAAACGTTCCAAAAAAATAAAATAAAACCATGGAGCGCTGGTCCAGCACACCAGAAGACCAGAAAATCTGCAGGGACTCGGGTAGCAACATAAAACCCGAGTTTAATTCTCTCGGACAACCTGAGGCATTTCCTCATCATTGCACTCAGCGGAGGGGGAGGAGGAGGGAGCGATCACTTGACTTTTGGCAACAACAAAAAAAAGAAAACTCCAGATAAGGGATTAAGAAGGGGAAATTAATACATTTGTGTCACATATAAAACAGTCCTACATCGCTTTGCATCGCTTTGAATGAGAACATGCGAATGCTCGCTGGCTGCGCGCTGGGACAGGTGGGGGCGTGGGTTAGGGGCCAAAACCTCCGCCCCTTCTGTTCTCTGATTGGTCCGGTCAAAAATCAGCCAGAGAAATCCTTGTCTATGGGATAAGTCCCAGACCCAGCAGTGAAGGGAAAATAGAATTGAGCGGAGTTGCGTAGGAATGGCGAGGGCCAGGCTAATATTATTACAACTCATCCAAAATCCAACTTTAACTTGTTAAGATGTTGTTAGCAGAGCTTTTAGCCCAGAGGAAAGTCCTTACAGGGAGCAGGCCGAGGCAACACACATGCGCATTAGGTGAATGTACAAAAATCACATCGCTAATTACTGACCCTGTATGGTAACTACAGGAGATTCGGGAGGACGGGGGGAGATTCCTATGGATGCAAGTAAACACAGAATTTGTCTGTGTCAACAAGGATCTTTTCCTTTAATTAACATACGAAAAAACCTACATTTTCCCCCACCATGTCCGTGTAAATAGGGCCATAAGTAGCACCTTTTCATAGTGGATCAACCAGTTTGCTGCTGACAGCCAAAACCAGCTGCTTACTTGATCAAGGAGGACCATCAACCTAATGATATCACCCTGATAGTTGCTTGCTATCCACAAGGGGTTGGGTCGGGGGGGCAGTTGAACACGGAGGCCTCCACCTCTGTTTAATGATGGATGGTTTCTTTTCACAAAGATGGCCTCCGTTACTCCTCTCTCAAACCATCATTCCTCTCTATCAAGGATGTGAACATCTTCTTCCCTGAAAGAGTGACCACAGACCTGGAGATGAGTACGGTAAACAATTAAAATAGTTCAACCTAGACTTGATAATGCAGGAGCCAGTTTTTCTGCATAATTTTTGGACAGGATGTTTCTAATCTTAGTGATATTATGCAGGTGGAAGAAACCAGCTTTTGTAAAAAAAATTAATATGGAGGTTAAGACATCCTGATCAAAAATAACACCAATGTTTTTTTAATAATAATAATAATAATAATAATAATGAATTCAATTTATAACACCCTTTTCATTAATGAAAATCTCAAAGTGCTGCAAAGTGCAACAGAATTAAATGTCAATAAAACAAGTAAAAAAACAAGTAAAATCAATAACAGTATCAACTAAGATCAAAAGTAAAATCATGAGGAGGTAGAGTATGCTCGGTTGAAAAGAAAGGTCTTCAAGCCGCTCTTAACCACAGACTGTGGGGCTCTCAGACAGTCAGGAAGAGAGTTCCACAGGCGGGGGGCAGCCACACTGAAAGCCCGGTCTCCCATGGTCCTTAATTTGGTTCTCGGAATGTGAAGGAGATTACTGTTCTGTGACCGCAGCGACCGGGTGGATGAGTATGGAATAAGAATATCCTTCAGATAATCTGGTGAAGCTCCATGTAAGCATTGATGTGTAATGAGAGCAGTTTTGTACTGAATTCTGTAGGCGACAGGAAGCCAATGAAGGTTATGGAGAATGGGCGTAATATGTTCAAATTTACGAACTCTCAACAAGATCCTTGCTGCACTGTTTTGAATATATTGAAGTTTCTGAAGGTTTTTGCCAGGGATTCCAATAAACAGGGAGTTGCAGTAGTCGAGCCTGGAGGAGACAAAAGCATGGACGAGCTTCTCAGCATCGGAAAAAGTTAGGGATGGGCGAAGTCTGGAGATGTTTCGAAGATGGAAGAAGCAAGTTTTAAACAGATGCTTAATGTGATTTTCAAATGTAAGATTGGAGTCCATTTTTATTCCAAGATTAGTAACAGAGGTGGAGAGGGGGATGTCTTGTCCAGAAAAGGAAAGTGTTGTTATAGGAGATGTTTGTACCTGGTGAGGGGTGCCAATCAGTATGGCCTCAGTCTTGGAGCAGTTTAATTGAAGAAAGTTCTGATTCATCCATGCCCTAATTGCCTCCAGGCAGGCAGAGAGGGCAGTGAGTGAAGATGGAGATGACAAGGTGGAAGATGAGGATGCTCCAGTCCTGATGTAAACCTGTGTATCGTCGGCATAACAGTGAAAAGAAATGTTGAACTGAATGAAATGTTTTTAGGCAACAAAAAGCTTCTAACGTAATTCTGGTTGGATAGTTGACTACTTTTCTTGACAAATTTAGTAGAGGTCATTTAACATGATCTATGACACAAGCTCAGCTTTTCAGCATCTAAACTAATCTTCACATAGGCTGGCTGAGATTGTGAGAAGTCAGCTCCTCTAAATTTGAGGCCATGCCTCTCAACCTGGCAAAAGGTGGAATTCTCTTTCTGGGTCAAGTGTGAGTCACTTCCCAAAACAAGAGTTCAAGTCATTGTGGGTTTTTTTGTTTTGTTTTTTTGTTTCACAAGGGGAGGATGGAGCTGGATTATTGTCAATATGAGAGCATTGCTCAGTTCTATCATGATGATGAAGGAGCTGAGCTGAAGTGCAAAGTTCTTGAATTACTGGTCCATCTACAGCTTAACCCTAACCTATGGCCATCACTTGGTTGGTTGGTTCTCTAAGTATCTTTCAGATTGGAGGGAATGTGTTCAACATCATGGTATTTCCTCCAGTTATTTAACAGTCAACAAGGGTGTACCACAAGGCTCAGTCTTAGGACCAACCCTCTTTACAATCTACATAGGTAATGTAGGTCAGAGCATCCCTGATACATCCTTCGATTTCTATGCTGATGACACAGTTGTTTATTGTCAAGCTAAAACAGTTGCTAAGGCTTTCCAGCTTTTGCAATCCGCTTTTGACATCATCCAGTCAGATTTGTTCCATCTCAAACTTGTCTTAAATGCTGATAAAACCAAGGGATGCTTTTTTTCAAACAGGAAGTCGGTCCCA
>JBBPBX010036657.1:0-17483 GCA_038048925.1 Garcialebias charrua | reverse complement strand
GCGAGTCAAATTAACCCAGCAATGCACGTTTGTGTTTTTTTCTGAATGCTCGTTGGAGGACTGAACACGTATCAAAGCCTGATTGAGCTATTTTATGAAAGGGGCTTTTATGTGAATGGTGCCTGATAGGGAGGAGGGAAGACAATTCAACTTATTTCATCTTTAAAAACTGTGTTAGGATAGGCTAAGTGCTTGGTGACTGTACAGTACTGTACATTTATTTATTTATACATAAAAATAAAAATATATATATATTTTTTAATGAATAGATAAATGTACAGTACTGTACAGTCACCAAGCACTTAGCCTATCCTAACACAGTTTTTAAAGATGAAGGAATGAGTTGAATTGTCTCCCTCCTCCCTATCAGGCACCATTCACATAATGGGAGCTATCTTATTTGACTCTTATTTATTTTAATCATTTTATTACCTGATTGTGATTGTTTTGTTGTGTGTACAGCACTTTGGTCCTGTAGGTGTTTAAAGTGCTCTATAAATAAAGCTGGTATGGTATGGTATCTCCCTTTATGTGAAAGGGAGACAATTCAACTCATTCCTTCATCTTTAAAAACTGTGTTAGGATAGGCTAAGTGCTTGGTGACCGTACAGTACTGTACATGTATTCATTTATTTATTTATTTATTTTTTATTTTTTACTATATGATTCGACTTACGTTTTTTTCGACATACGAATGGTCCTTAGGTCCGGAACTCGTTTGTAAGTCGAGGGTTCCTTGTACTTGGGATAGCATGTACCTGTGACCCATTCAAAGTTTAGCGTGTGGAAACAGAGCTTACAGAAAACACACACACAGCCTACTGTATATAAATTGACAAATCACACCTCACACATTGATAGCAGGGACCTCTCAAAGTCTTGTTAGTCTAATTCACAAACGAGGCTCCTCTGTTCTCATCAGGTGTGAAACATCTGGGAATCAACCCCAGGGCCACACCAGGTACTTATGGTGCGGCCCTGGGGTCGGGTTAGGGTTATTCACAGTGGATCAACCAGTTGGCTGATGACAGCTGAAACCAGCTGCTAACCCAGGACAAGCAGCCATCTACTTTGACCGGCTGGGTTGAGAGGAAAGAAAGGAGAGACAAACGAACACAGGTCCAGATATAGGTCCAGGTGTACCTGAAAGACAAAAACACAAGTTAAGGATAGAAAAAATAATTACAAATTGTTGAGTGGTATAATTATGCTTTCATTTGTCAAATGCTTTTATTTTGAAAGGACATGCACTTCCTGCCATGTAATTAAGAACACATGTGAATACATATAAGGTGATGTGTCAACTGATTAAAGCAGTCATTCCTTTTGTGATGAACAAACCAGAACGCTGACTCTTGGTCATTTTTATTCCTCCGTGGCTGATGGATTGTCTGGATGAATGCACGCTCGGATTCCGACTGAGTGACGCTACCTGCTGACAGGTTATGGGCCTAGCAGAACCCAGACAGAACTCCAGGAAGAGCGCAAGATACAACCCAGAGAAGCTCTGGATGACGGCGAGCGCGGGTGAAGCTTTTTGGAGATTGGAGTCATAAGGACGAGCGTTTTGGTGAGCAACTACTGAATGCTAACTGGCACCATGAATAAATGCGTCGTCGATTCAAGTAGCCGATGGGCGCGGCTAACCTTCGACGGAGATGAAAACAATTATGAACTGTGGGAGACAAGAGTTCTGGGTCATCTTAAACTTCAAGGTCTGAAAGACACCATATTGGGAAGAAATATCAAGGATGAACCGGCTGACGACGTGGATGTACCGGCCGACGACGTGGATGTACCGGCTGACGACGTGGATGTACCGGCTGACGACGTGGATGAACCGGCCGACGACGTGGATGAACCGGCCGACGACGTGGATGTACCGGCTGACGACGTGGATGAACCGGCCGACGACGTGAGTGTACCGGCAGACACCGATGAAGAGAAAAATGAAATGGCATATGCAAAGTTGATCCAATTCCTCGATGACAAAAGTTTGTCACTCGTGATGAGAGAAGCTGCCGACGATGGTCGAAAAGCATTAAAGATACTGAGAGACTACTATGCTGGAAAAGGTAAACCAAGAATTATAAGTCTCTACACTGAATTGACTTCATTGAGGAAGAAGAGCGGTGAAAGTGTGACTGAATATATCATACGTGCAGAGACACTAATTACAGCCCTGAGAAATGCCGGGGAGATCCTTAGTGATGGTTTACTCGTGGCGATGGTTTTAAAAGGACTGCCAGAGACATTTAAGCCTTTTTCCGTCCATATAACACAAAGTGAATCAGACATACAGTTTGCTGAATTCAAAGTGAAACTCAGGAGTTATGAGGACACTGAAAGAATGCGCATGACAGAAGCAGATGACGTCATGAAAGTGAGGACGCCACAAAGCGCACTATTATCAACAGCTGCTGGAGACTACAAGAAAGAAATAACATGTTTTAAGTGTGGCCTCACTGGACATAAAGCCAATGTCTGCCGCTACAGACTGTGGTGCAGTCACTGCAGGAGCAGCACACACAGCGATTCGAACTGCAGAAGGAAGCGATGGAGTGACGACGCCCGCACAGCAGTGGAGGAGGACAGGAACACAGAGAGCGACAACACGTATGCATTCCGGACGAGAGATGACAGCGTGAGACCAAATCATCAACAGAACCTCAAAGCTACAGGTCTTATGGTGGACACAGGAGCGACTTCACACATCCTGAAAGAAAAGACGGCATTTAAAAAGTTTGATGAACATTTCCAGTCAACAACACATTGTATCGAGTTGGCTGATGGTACCAGATGTAACGGAGTGGCAGAAGGAAGAGGAGACGCAGAAGTACTTTTGATGGACAGCAGGGGACGAGAACACAGAGTATTACTGAGAGGAGCATTGTACATCCCCACGTTTCCACAGAATATCTTTTCTGTGAGGGCCGCAACAACAAATGGAGCCACCATCATCTTCACGAAAGGGAGAAATATTCTTCAACACAGAGACGGTACAGAGTTCAACATCTACGAGCACGACAGACTGTACTACCTCGCAACATTATGTGAGTACGATGAATGCAATAAGATTTTCGATTTACAAACATGGCATGAAATATTGGGACACTGCAATCATAGTGACATTTTAAAGTTACAAAATGTAGTTAATGGGATGAAAATCAAAGGTAAAACAGGAAACCAAAATTGTGAAGTGTGTATTAAAGGTAAATTTTTTCAAACCAGAAATAGGAACCCTGATGAGAAAGCTAATGAACCTCTTGAATTCGTACACACAGATTTAGCTAGACCCATAGATCCAGTTTCACATGATGGACATAGATACGCTGTAATATTCACTGATGATTTTTCCGGTGCAATGTTTGTTTATTTTCTTAAAAATAAGAGCAATACTGTCCATGCAACAGAAATTTTCTTGGCTGATACAGCACCATACGGTAAAGTAAAATGTATAAGATCTGATAATGGTACGGAATTCACATCAAAAGGTTACAAAGAACTATTATGCAAAAATGGGATAAAACATGAAACATCAGCTCCATATTCCCCTCACCAAAATGGCACAGCTGAACGTAGCTGGAGAACCCTATTTGATATGGGAAGATGTATGCTAATTGAGAGTCAATTACCAAAAAGACTGTGGACATATGCTATCCGAACCGCAGCTATTATAAGAAACAGATGTTTTAACAACCGGACAGGTCAAACACCTTACTATTTACTAACTGGAAAGAAACCAAACTTGTCTAGAATGCAAAAATTTGGAACAGAATGTTATGCATACAAACAGAAACAAGGGAAACTCGATGCAAAATGCACAAAGGGAATTTTTATAGGGTATGATAATAACAGTCCTGCATATTGGATTTATTTTCCAGAAAACGCAAAAGTACAAAAATGCCGATTGGTTAAATTCTTGTCTAAAAATAACGATGAAGACCAAATACAAACGCAGAACGTGTCTTATGATGTAGATGATGATATCCAAATGAGAGAAAATACAGTAATAAAAGAGCAGTTAGATTCAGGATCACAGGAAGCAAGCACAAGTCAACGAGAAGTAAACGATCTGGCACCACCTAGTGGCGAGTCAGAAGACAGACGGTATCCTTCTAGAGTAAGGAAAAGACCAGAATACCTTAATGAATATGTGACAGCTGTAAAAGAAGAAAACCACGCATTAATCGACATAGATTACTGTTACAGATTAATATATGACATACCTAAAACATTCAATGAAGCCATGATGTCACCAAACTCAAAAGAATGGGCAGCTGCTATGGATGAGGAGATTAACTCACTAAAAGATAATAACACTTTTACCCTAACAACATTGCCAGAAGATAAGAAAGCAGTAGGGGGTCGATGGGTATACGTAAAGAAAAATAATGGTGATGGTGAAAAATACAAAGCACGATATGTTGCCAAAGGGTATAATCAAAATTACGGCATTGACTATGATGAAACCTTTTCCCCAACAGCAAATATGACAAGTATTAGAGTTCTGATGCAATGTGCCATCCAAGAAAATCTTATATTACATCAAATGGATGTAAAAACTGCATATCTGCATGCACCAATTGATTTTGAAGTTTATGTAGAGCAACCTGATGGATATGAAATAAAAGGAAAATCAAATGAGAAACTGGTTTATAAATTAGAAAAATCGCTCTATGGTTTAAAACAGTCAGGCAGAAACTGGAACAAGACGTTACATGACTATTTAACTGAAAATGATTTCATACAAAACCCTGCAGATCATTGTGTTTATACCAGGGAAACAGAAAAGAACAAAGTAATAATAATAATTTGGGTTGATGATATTATTATTGCTGCCAGTGATGAAAGTATTCTGAAAACTGTGAAGGAAATCTTGACAGCAAGATTCAAAATGAAAGATATGGGCAAACTCAAACATTTTCTTGGCATCCATTTTGAACATACAGAAAATCATGTAAAAATGTCACAAGAAGAATATGTCGATAAAATACTCGAAAGATTTCAAATGCAAGACTGCAAACCAAGATCTACTCCTTGTGAACAAAAACTAAACTGCAATGAAAATGCTGAGAAAATGGAGAATGTAAAAGAGTACAGAGAGGCAGTTGGTAGCCTTATTTATTTAACTTCATGTACTCGACCTGATTTAAGTTTCATCTTAAGCATATTATCACAGCATCTAAATAAACCAACTATAGAACACTGGACTATGGTAAAACATGTACTCAGATATTTGAAACAAACAAAGGACAAGGCATTATACTACAGAAAATGTGAAAATGATTTACATGTGACCGCCCATAGTGACGCAGATTGGGCTACAGACATCGCTGATAGAAAAAGTGTTACGGGTTACTGCACCAGTCTAAATGAAAAGGGTACTTTAGTATCATGGAAAACAAAGAAACAACCAACTGTTGCGTTATCTACCTGTGAAGCAGAATATATAGCCTTATCAGCAACCGCACAAGAATGTCTGTATTTGTCACAACTGTTGCAGAGCATGTACAAACATCAAATGAAGCCACCCAAAATATTTGAAGATAATCAAGGGACAATAGCTCTGACAAAGAATCCTGTAAACAGAAACAGATGTAAACACATTGACATCAAATACCATTTTGTGAGATCGAGTGTCAACGCAGGAAAACTGAATTTAGAATACTGTCAAACTGATTTAATGGTGGCGGATGTTTTTACAAAGCCTGCAACAAAAGCCAAATTAATGAAGTTCGAAAAATACATTTTCGGAATGTAAATAATGTAAATAATGTTTTGTTTGATACTGTTTGTTATTGTTTATTTATTTTTGTTTTGACTGATTGATTTTGACAAAATGAACGCAAGTAGGGGTGTTGAGTGGTATAATTATGCTTTCATTTGTCAAATGCTTTTATTTTGAAAGGACATGCACTTCCTGCCATGTAATTAAGAACACATGTGAATACATATAAGGTGACGTGTCAACTGATTAAAGCAGTCATTCCTTTTGTGATGAACAAACCAGAACGCTGACTCTTGGTCATTTTTATTCCTCCGTGGCTGATGGATTGTCTGGATGAATGCACGCTCGGATTCCGACTGAGTGACGCTACCTGCTGACACAAATACAAAACAGGTTAAACAGAGTAAGTAAAGACAGTAGCAGAGTGAAGAAATGTGGTCAGTTTGTCCTCCAGCAGTCTAAAGCCCCCAGTATAGCTCTGCGTACGTCTGTACGCAGAAGTACGCACGTACTACGCAGAGGTACAAGCGTAGCCCCGCAGGGCATGTACGTGCAAAGCTATTTTTTTACGACCGCGAATGCAAACACGGTGTCGCACAATAAACTTCCCGACGTCGGACTGTTTTGTATGTGACACCAATGTATTAAATTTCCCTTCTTCATCCCTGATCTGGACTTTTCTTTTGTTTTTTTGCCAAAAGGCAGTGATCTTTTCCTCCTTCGTTGACTCCATGACTGAAATGATGAGAAATGAACAAATTTGTCACAAGTGAATTAAACTCGGGTCCAGTGTGGCTGTTGGAAGTTCTGCAGATTTCATCGTGGGTTGGTCTGATGTGTGGGCTGCAGGACCAGCACTCCCTGTCTTTTTTTATTTTTTAGAATTCTTTAATAACATATAAACACAGAACACCGCTGCCAGTCCCCTCCCCCCCCCGACCTGTCAATCAATTCAGTAGGCGTGTCAGCAAATGACCAATCAACGACCTCAATTTGTCCCGTAGGTAAACGCTCTGCGCTGCAGCTGCTCAAATGACGTCAAGAATTTGGAGCGAAAACGCGAGAATGTACGCTGGGGTGTGGGACTGAACTGTCTATGTATAGTATGCGCGTTCGGACACGCGTACGGACGTACGCAGAGCTATACTGGAGCTTTAAGAGGGGGACAGTTGAACCTGGAGGCCTCCACCTCTGTTTAATGATGGACGGTTTCTTTTCACAAAGATGGCCTCCTTTACTCCTCTCTCAAACCATTGTTCCTCTCTATCAAGGATGTGAACATCTTCATCCCTGAAAGAGTGACCTCTGGCCTGGAGATGAGTGTAGACTGCAGAGTCCTGACCTGATGATGTTGATCTTCTGTGCTGGGCCATCCTTTTAGCCAGTGGCTGTTTAGTTTCCCCGATGTAAGACTGATCACTGAGGACCAGACAGAGGACCAGCATTAACTATTTTAGGTTTTTCTACCTGGATTATTGAGCATGCACCAGGATATCTTAAATCTAATCTTAAAAGAAGACAATGTGTCAGCCTCACAGGTAGAAACTGGACATTGGTTCCACAAGAGAGGAGCCTGACAACTGAAAGCTCTGCCTCCCATTCTGTTTTAGGAAACTTTAGGAACCACACGTAAACCTGCAGTCTGAGAGCGAAGTACTCTGATAGGAAAGTATGGAACAGTAAGCTGGAGCTAAGATATTGAGAGCTTTGTACAAAGTAGGTTAGAAGTAAGATTTTATTCTGGACTTGACATGGAGCTAATGGAGAGAAGCTAATGTTTATTAAATGTTTATTAAATGTTTTAGTGTTTAGTGTTTAGATGGTTACTGTTGCACCGAGGGACTGAGAGAAACGCAATTTCGGTCCTGTGTATGTCCTGTACATATTGCAGTTCTGACAATAAAGTTGACTTTGACTTTGACTTTGACTAAAACTGGAGAGATATGATCTCTCCTTTCAACTCTCATTAAAACTCTGGCAGCAGCATTTTGAATCAGCTGAACTATTTAAAGAACTTTGTGGACATCCAGTTAGTAAATGATTGCAATAGTCCTGCCTAGATGCATGAACCAGTTTTTTTTTTTTTTTTTTCATCATATTTGACAATATGGTTCTAATCTTAGTGATATTACACAGGTGGGGGAAAGCAGTTTTGGTAACTCTGATGCATGCTCAATAATCCAGGTAGAAAAATCTAAAAAAGCTAAGTCTGGTCCTCTGGACATTCAAAAAATAAAACAAAAAAAGCAACAAAAAAAATGTAGAAACGTTTCGTCTTTCGTCCGAAAGACTTCCTCAGTCTGAGTTGCTGTATTCAGCTCAGTCTTATAAATAGCACCCTCTCACAGTGTTGCACAACCAGTTGGCTGATGACAGCCTGAAACCAGTTGCTCACATGATCAAGGAGGGCCATCAGCCTAACAATGGATCATTAGCACCCTGATGGTTGTTTGCTATTCACAGAGGGCTGAGTGATACTAGCAATCACAGCATTGTAAGAGGGAGACAGTTGAACCCGGAGGCCTCCACCCCGGTTTAATGATGGACGGTTTCTTTTCACAAAGATGGCCTCCTTTACTCCTCTCTCAAACCATCGTTCCTCTCTATCAAGGATGTGAACATCTTCATCCTTGAAAGAGTGACCGCTGGCCTGGAGATGAGTGTAGACTGCAGAGTCCTGACCTGATGATGTTGATCTTCTGTGCTGGGCCATCCTTTTGGCCAGTGGCTGTTTAGTTTCCCCGATATAAGACTGATCACAGCCCTCCTGACACTGAACAGCATACACAATATTACTCTGTTTGTGCCGGGGGACTGGATCTTTGGGATGAACCAGTCTTTGCCGTAATGTATTTTGGGGTTTAAAAGCCACTGGGACGTTGTGTTTAGAGAATAAACGTCTCAATGTCTCTGAAACTCCCGCAACATACGGAATGACCACTGGTCTGGGTCTGGGTTCCTTCTTTTCACCTGATGGCTGGCTGGAGTCCTGTTTGGGTTTCTTCTCTGCTTTCAGGAAGGCCCAGTTAGGATATCCACATTTCTCTAGAGCCTGTTTTGTGTGTGATTTCTCCTTCTGTCTGGCTGCTGAGTTAGTGGGGACGCTGTCTGCTCTGTGGTACAGAGTCCTGATGACTCCTAACTTGTGCTCCAGAGGGTGATGGGAGTCAAACTGTAAATACTGGTCTGTGTGGGTGGGTTTGCGGTACACCTCAGTTTGCAAATTTCCTCTATCAGAAACTGAGACCTCACAGTCCAAGAAAGCCAACCTGCCATTTTTTACATCTTCTCGTGTGAACTTGATATATTTATCCACAGAGTTGATGTGATCAGTGAAATGTTGGACTTCCTGAGATTTAATTTTAACCCAGGTGTCATCAACATACCTGAACCAATGACTTGGTGGTCTCCCTGTAAAGGATGTCAAGGCTTTCTTTTCTACCTCCTCCATGTACAGGTTGGCAACAATAGGAGAAACTGGCGACCCCATAGCACATCCATGTTTCTGCCTATAATATTGCTCCCCATATGTGAAGTAGGTTGACTGCAGGCACAGTTTCAAGAGTTGACACAGTTGCTCTGTGGAAAGCGTGGTTCTGCTGTTCAGAGTGGTGTCTGATTTTAACCTTAAACAGACCACCTCTACTGCTTCATCAACAGGAATGCACGTAAAGAGTGATGTAACATCAAAAGAGACCATTGTTTCATCAGTCTCCATGATGACATCCCTCACCTTATCCACAAAGTCCATGGTGTTCTGTATGTGGTGTTCTGAGCTGCCAACTAAAGGGATGAGTACAGATGCCAGATATTTGGAAACATTGTAAGTGACCGAGTTAATCATGCTAACAATTGGTCTTAAAGGTACACCTTGTTTGTGGATTTTGGGTAAACCATACAGACTTGGCGTGGCCTCCCCTGGGTACAGTCTGTGGTACAGAATATTGTCAATAGCCTTGTCCTGCTTCAAAATTTTCAGGCAATCTATCAACTTCTTCTTGTAACCACTTCCTGGATCTCTTTTCAGCGGTTCATAAGTGGTTAAGTCACTAAGGAGTGACATAACTTTCTCATGATAGTCTTTCTGGTTCAAAATCACTGTGCACCTTCCTTTGTCTGCTGGGAGAATTATGATGTTTTTGTCCTTTGCTTGTTTTTTGAATGTCCAGAGGACCAGACTTAGCTTTTTTAGATTTTTCTACCTGGATTATTGAGCATGCATCAGGGTGTTCAGCCAATGTTTCACATTTGTCTACTTTTTATTGTTATTTTTGTTTTCTCTACTTAGCTAATGTTTACTCTGTCCAATTTAAATGTTATTCTTCTCCCACCTTTTTAAATATCATAACTGTTAGCCCAGCTGTTGGTTCTGTTTGTTCCTATTGTTTTAAGCACGTGTCAAACTCAAGGCCCGAAGGACAAATATGGCCCATGTAAACTTTTATTTGCCCCATACTAAAATATTTTAAATGTAGCTCTCAGATTACATTAGAATACAAATTAAATTAAATTGAAACCTTAAGTGCATCTCTTAGATCTAGTTATTACATCTGCTGTAATGTCCTTGATGGTTTTTATTTTACTCGTCTTTTTCATTGTAAATACAGAAGACAAGTTAAGTCTACGCATTAAATGGGGCTGCTGTGGTGTAGAGGTAGGGCAGCTGATCTTGGGACCAGTGAGTTGCAGGTTCAATTCCCTGTCATGCCCACATTTGCTTGAGCAAGACATCCAATTCCTAACTGCTGCCTGGGCAGCTACCACTGTACTACCTGGGTGTATCTCATGTGTGAAGGGTTTAATGCAGAAAATTAATTTCATCATTGTATACTTTGTAGAAACATACATGTTGTATTCTTTTACTTGTGATGTTCTGATTACTGTATTTATATGATTGTTTTGTGCTTGTTTTTGTCTTTGTACAGCACTTCAGACAGCTCATATGTTGTATTTTAAGTGCTTTAGAAATAAATTGGTATGGTATGGTAAATTGGTATACAATGATGACAACACATAGCACATTTTTTTATCATTATTATTATTTTACATTTGCTTCTTCTTCGTCTTCTTTCAGCTGTTCCCTCTTTAGGGGTCTTCACAGTAAGTCATTATCCTCCATCTCACTCTGTCCTCTGTGTCCTCTGTCCTCACTCCAACTACCTTCATGTCCTCTCTAACTGCATCCATATATCTCTTCTTTGTCTTTTTCACTTTGATGATCTCTCATATTAGTTTTGGCGAAAGTGTTTTATGTCGGATGCCTTTCCTGACACAACCCTCACCATTTACCCGGGCTTGGGACTAGCACAAGAGATACACTGGCTTGTGCTCCCTAGTGGCTGGCTTAAACAGTTCCTTCATATAATTAAATGAATACTGTATAAAGAAATGTGCTGGGTAAAACCACCATTCGTTTGTATTCTACAAAATAGTGTAACTTCAGCAAAGTTTGGTTTAGTAAAAATGGGTAGGGTTGAAGCAAGTACAGTTAACTAGCGAAGGAGGACAAGGAGGGGGCAACCATAGTATTTGCTTACAGGCTGACTTGTAACATGTATTGAATGCCAAAGATTTAAAAAATCTGTAAGTCTTTTCCTGTATGCACATAGTCATGAGAATGGGGAAAATGCCGTACAATTTTCGGAAAAAACATGACTTGACATGTATGACAATGAAATGAGGAGTATACTACATTCAGCAATAATGAAAACTGGAAAAAATATATATATTTTGTTTGTCAGTCATTATGTAAGCCAGTGTTTTTCAACCACTGTGCCGCGGAACACCAGTGTGCCACGAGAGATCGTCTGGTGTGCCGTGTAAAATTAGTAAATTATGAAATTTTTATTAACTGGTGTAATTTCCTTACCGTGCGATAGGTGGCAGTATGGAGCATAGCGTCACACATTAAAACAAGAGAAGTAGCGGCGCATGAAGTGACGTGTAGCAGTGAGCAAAACAAACAGCGAGGACCTTCTCAAACAAACAGTGATGGAAAACTTTTTCAAAAGAAAAAATACTAAATCCGGTCTGGTCCCTGGACAAAATTTGGACCCAGATGAAGGCCCAAGTGGAAATTAGAAGAAGGCAGAAACCGTGAACGTGAGACTGTACAGAGAGGCTTACATCTCTTTTGAGTCATCAGTTCAGGTATGCTATGACTTTGTTAGGGACTCATACAGCTCAGCATGTTGGCAGGAACATGACTTTACAGGAGCAGGAAGAACTAACTGAACTGAGACAAAATCGTGGTTTAAAGCTGAGCTTTGCTGATCTTCCTTTGGACAGTTTTTGGTTGACTGCTGCCAAGGAGTTCCCCTTTCTGGCAAACAAAGCTATTTTGACATTGCTCCCATTTTCCACAACATATCTGTGTGAAGTGAGCTTCTCCAGCCTAACTGCCATAAAAACTAAAAACCGAGAGAGACTGAGAGCTGTTGAGGAAGAGCTTCGTGTGTGTCTTTCTTCAATTCCTGCCAGAATATCAGCTTTGTGTTCATCCAAACAGGCACAGGTTTCACACTAAGTGAGTAAAATGTAGAGAGAATGGTAGCACTGTTCAGGTGTATTTGAAGGCATGTTAAGTACAATTTCATCCTCTTTAATTTTAAGACCATATTGTTGTGGCACTGTTCAGGTGTATTTGAAGGCATGTTAAGTGCAATTTCATCCTCTTTAATTTTAAGACCATATTGTTGTGGCACTGTTCAGGTGTATTTGAAGGCATGTTAAGTACAATTTCATCCTCTTTAATTTTAAGACCATATTGTTGTGGCATTGTTCAGGTGTATTTGAAGGCATGTTAAGTGCAATTTCATCCTCTTTAATTTTAAGACCATATTGTTGTGGCATTGTTCAGGTGTATTTGAAGGCATGTTAAGTGCAATTTCATCCTCTTTAATTTTAAGACCATATTGTTGTGGCACTGTTCAGGTGTATTTGAAGGCATGTTAAGTGCAATTTCATCCTCTTTAATTTTAAGACCATATTGTTGTGGCACTGTTCAGGTGTATTTGAAGGCATGTTAAGTACAATTTCATCCTCTTTAATTTTAAGACCATATTGTTGTGGCACTGTTCAGGTGTATTTGAAGGCATGTTAAGTGCAATTTCATCCTCTTTAATTTTAAGACCATATTGTTGTGGCACTGTTCAGGTGTATTTGAAGGCATGTTAAGTACAATTTCATCCTCTTTAATTTTAAGACCATATTGTTGTGGCACTGTTCAGGTTTATTTGAAGGCATGTTAAGTGCAATTTCATCCTCTTTAATTTTAAGACCATATTGTTGTGGCACTGTTCAGGTGTATTTGAAGGCATGTTAAGTGCAATTTCATCCTCTTTAATTTTAAGACCACATTGTTGTGGCACTGTTCAGGTTTATTTCAAGGCATGTTAAGTGCAATTTCATGTTAAGTGCAATTTGAAATAAGAAATATAAAACATGATAAAAATACATTTTTGTGTTCATTTCATTCCTATTCAAGACACTTTGATAAGAATGACTATATATTTAATATAGGCGGATACAGTGTATCTATGTTTACAATTTTGGTTGGTGGTGTGCCTCGGGATTTTTTCAATGAAAACACTGTGCCTTGGCTCAAAAAAGGTTGAAAAACACTGATGTAAGCGACATGGGACACTTGAATAGGCTGAGAAATCATCGCCTACCGCCTGTTATTAAGAAGGCAGGAGTCTCCCATTTGTCTTTTGGCAAATTTAAAAAAAAAATGCATTTTTTTTTTTCAGAAACACTGTTATTCCTGGGCACTCTTAAGAAACTAAGCTCTGTTCAACTTATGGTGGTCCAACTGACAGATCTTCCCATTCCTGCAGAAGAGAACCTCAGCTCCATCGGGTTATCTTTGGCCTCTTGTGGCGCTTTGCCACTGTCTCAATTGTCATCAGTTCTGCACCACACCAGTTAGGAGCCTGCTCACTGCCAGCACCCACCCCCACTCCACCCAGTTTATGGGACCACCTTGTTTGTGATTCCAAGAAACTGCTCCGGGGTGACTATTTTGACGTAAGCAGACAGCAGCTGTTGATTGTCCAGCGGAGCTCTGTCACTGGATGACTCACACAGCAGAACTGCAAACTAATCTGAACCACTGTTTCTTCTGTGATCATGTTGATTTGTGTGGTTGTTGTTGTTTTTTTCCTAGTTTCTGGTTAGGAAGCTCTAAAAATAGGGTTGTGGATCAATGATGAGGTACAGACCTTCCTAACTTTATTGTCTGATGTTAAGTCAAGTCAAGTCATCTTTATTTATAGAGCACAGTTAAAACAGATAAACTGCTATCAAGGTGCTTTACAAACAACATCAAAAGAAATTGAAAACCGAAAAACTGTAACACACACTAATGCTAACTATGAAATTAACAGCAATAAAATATCATTAAAATGTATAAGAACTGCACTAAAAAAGAAACACATAACAAAATACACTACGTCAGCTCACACAGTATGAAACACCAGAGAGAACAGATGAGTTTTTAGGAGGGATTTGAACAGGTGAAGGGAGGTGGCCTACCTAATGTTGGGGGGCAGGTTGTTCCAAAGTTTGGGGTCAATGACTAAAAACGCCCAATCTCCTTGGAGCTTTAGTCGTGTTTTTGGAACCTCCAAAAGCAGCTGATCGGATGATCTCAGAGCCCGCGAGGGAACATATGGTTTCACCAGCTCCGAGAGGTAGAGGGGAGCGAGCCCATTTAGGCATTTATAGGTCAATAACAGGATTTTAACATCAACTCTAGTTCGCACAGGGAGCCAGTGAAGGGAGGAGAGAACTGGTGTAATGTGCTCAGACCTATGTGTACCGGTTAAAAGCCGAGCTGCTGCATTTTGGACGAGCTGAAGACGTGCGAAGGAGGCCTGGCTGATCCCAGCATACAGTGCATTGCAATAATCCAGGCGGGTTGTGATGAACGCATGGATTAGGGTCTCTGGGTCGGGTCTGGACAACACTGGCTTGAGCTTAGCTACCTGCCGCAGTTGGAAAAAACTTTTCTGCAGAGCGGAACTGGTTTGTTTATCGAACTTAAAGTCTGAGTCAAAACCCATCCCGAGATTATTTGCAGAGTGTTTGAGATAGGGCTGGAGGGAGTCCAAGTTTATATGATCAGAGGTGACAGCTGAGCTAGGGCTAAAGATGATGACTTCAGACTTTTGATCGTTAAAACTTAGAAAGTTTGTAGCCATCCAAGTCTTAATGTCGTCCAGACATTCTAGGAGAGGGTGGAGTGTGCCTGCATTAGCTGGTTTCAGTGGCAGGTAGATCTGGCAATCATCCGTGTAACAATGGAACGAAATACCATGTTTCCTTAGGATGGACCCCAGCGGGAGCATGTAGAGCGAGAAGAGAAGTGGTCCAAGGATAGAGCCCTGTGGGACCCCACAGGAAATAGACATTAAAGTGGAAACATTGTTCCAGACCTTGACACAGAAACTTCTGTCAGTGAGGTAAGAGCGGAACCAGTCTAGTGCAGCACCTGTAATCCCCACCCAGTGTTTGAGCCGTGATAAAAGGATACTGTGGTCGACGGTATCAAAAGCAGCAGTAAGGTCAAGGAGTACAAGTACTACAAAGTGACCAGAATAATTTGATAACAGAATGTCGTTGCAAACCTTAACCAAAGCTGTTTCTGTGCTGTGGAGCTGCTTGAAACCAGACTGAAATATTTCAAAGACGTTGTTCTTATTGAGAAACTGATTTAACTGAGTATAGACTATCTTTTCAAGGATTTTGGACAGAAAGGGGAGTTTTGATATTGGTCTGTATTGGTCTGTAATTTGAACAGATTAATCTCAAACAAAAATTTTTTTCAAACATTCTTTTATTGGATAAAAAAGTAGAATGTGTTAACAGGCATATTAACTCATTTTTTTTTATCCAATAAAAGACAAACGTAAAATTAGTTGTTTGAATCGAGTGTTTGAAAAAAAAATTGTTTGAGAAGGGGTAGATATAATAAGATTATTTTCTTCTTCTGCTTCCTTTCATTTCATGTATTGTTTTATTTCTTGTTGTTTTGTAAATAGTTTTCTTGTGTTTTTTTAATCTGGAATGAATTTAAATAAATAAAAAACGTTGTACCATGTGGGAATTGAACCCATAAGGTTTGGAACGGCAACCCAACGCGTTTCCACTGAGCTACTGAGGCATGTTGCTTTATCCTGGTCAACTTCTCTTTTAAACGAACCGCCCCTCACAAAATCCCTAGATGGGACTCCATAGGCAAAGTGAGCGGTTCGTCCGAACCCCCCGAACCCCCCTTGCCTACACCCCTGCTCATACACGTCCTGTACCAGTCTAACATACTTCTCTGCCACTCCAGATTTTCTCATGCAATATCACACCTCCTCCCTCAGCACCCTGACATATGCTTTTTCTAAATCCATTTTTTCCCCCCCATTTTCTTCCGCTTATCCGGGGTCGGGTCGCGGGGGTAGCAGCCTAAGTAGGGAGGCCCAGACTTCCCTCTCCCCAGCCACTTGGAGCAGCTCCTCTGGGGGAATCCCAAGGCGTTCCCAGGCCAGCCGAGAAACATAGTCCCTCCAGCGTATCCTGGGTCTTCCTCTGGGTCTCCTCCCGGTGGGACATGCCCGGAACACCTCACCAGGGAGGCGTCCAGGAGGCATCCTAACCAGATGCCCGAGCCACCTCAACTGGCTCCTCTCGATGTGGAGAAGCAGCGGCTCTACTCCGAGTCCCTCCCGGATGACTGAGCTTCTCACCCTATCTCTAAGGGAGAGTCCAGCCACCCTGCGGAGAAAACTCATTTCAGCCGCTTGTATCCGAGATCTTGTTCTTTCGGTCATAACCCAAAGCTCATGACCATAGATGAGGGTGGGAACGTAGATCGATCGGTAAATTGAGAGCTTTGCCTTTTGACTCAGCTCTCTCTTCACCACGACAGACCGGTACAGCGCCCGCTTCACTGCGGACGCTGCACCTATCCGCCTATCGATCTCACGCTCCAGTTTTCCCTCATTCGTGAACAAGATCCCGAGATACTTAAACTCCTCCACTTGGGTAAGGACCTCCTCCCCGACCCGGAGAGGGCACGCTACCCTTTTCCGGCTCAAGACCATGGCCTCGGATTTGGAGGAACTGATCCTCATCCCGGCCGCATCACATTCAGCTGCAAACCGCTCCAGCGAAAGCTGTAGATCACGGTCGTACAGGGACCTAACAGCCCATATCAATGGGCCTGGTACCCCATACTCCCGGAGTACCCGCCACAGAACCCCCCGAGGGACGCGGTCGAATGCCTTTTCCAAGTCTACAAAGCACATGTAAACTGGTTGGGCAAACTCCCACGCACCCTCCAGGACCCTGTTGAGGGTGTAGAGCTGGTCTAGTGTTCCACGACCAGGACGAAAACCACACTGCTCCTCCTGAATCCGAGGTTCGACTATCCGACGGACCCTCCTCTCCAGAACCCCTGAATAGACCTTACCAGGGAGGCTTAAGAGTGTGATCCCTCTATAGTTGGAACACACCCTACGGTCCCCCTTTTTGAATAGGGGAACCACCACCCCAGTCTGCCAATCCAAGGGAACTGCCCCCGATGTCCACGCGATATTGCAGAGTCGCGTAAGCCAACACAACCCCACAACATCCAGAGCCCTAAGGAACTCAGGACGAATCTCATCCACCCCCGGAGCCTTGCCACCGCGGAGCTTTTTAACCACCTCGGCGACCTCAGCACCAGAGATTGGAGAGCCCGACCCAAAGTCCCCAGGCT
>JBBPBX010036656.1:13100-31364 GCA_038048925.1 Garcialebias charrua | reverse complement strand
GATGAACTGATTGAGAATGAGCGGATTTGATACCTGGACTATTGAGAATGAACTTTCTGGTCTTGAACCACTTTGGACATGTCTGCCTGCCTGGGAGGAGTCGACGAGGGACAAGCCCCCAGAAACCATCTTGGCTACAGCAAACTGGTTGGTCCACTTAAGTTGTTTACTTGGTGGGGTAGCTTCAGTTTGCTTTGGACTGCTCTGACTGACGAAGCCCTCTGGAGTGAGGGTGAAACGTTTCTACTAAAAAGAAACTGTCCAGATGAACTGATTGAGAATGAGCGGATTTGATACCTGGACTATTGAGAATGAACTTTCTGGTCTTGAACCACTTTGGACATGTCTGCCTGCCTGGGAGGAGTCGACGAGGGACAAGCCCCCAGAAACCATCTTGGCTACAGCAAACTGGTTGGTCCACTTAAGTTGTTTACTTGGTGGGGTAGCTTCAGTTTGCTTTGGACTGCTCTGACTGACGAAGCCCTCTGGAGTGAGGGTGAAACGTTTCTACTAAAAAGAAACTGTCCAGATGAACTGATTGAGAATGAGCGGATTTGATACCTGGACTATTGAGAATGAACTTTCTGGTCTTGAACCACTTTGGACATGTCTGCCTGCCTGGGAGGAGTCGACGAGGGACAAGCCCCCAGAAACCATCTTGGCTACAGCAAACTGGTTGGTCCACTTAAGTTGTTTACTTGGTGGGGTAGCTTCAGTTTGCTTTGGACTGCTCTGACTGACGAAGCCCTCTGGAGTGAGGGTGAAACGTTTCTACTAAAAAGAAACTGTCCAGATGAACTGATTGAGAATGAGCGGATTTGATACCTGGACTATTGAGAATGAACTTTCTGGTCTTGAACCACTTTGGACATGTCTGCCTGCCTGGGAGGAGTCGACGAGGGACAAGCCCCCAGAAACCATCTTGGCTACAGCAAACTGGTTGGTCCACTTAAGTTGTTTACTTGGTGGGGTAGCTTCAGTTTGCTTTGGACTGCTCTGACTGACGAAGCCCTCTGGAGTGAGGGTGAAACGTTTCTACTAAAAAGAAACTGTCCAGATGAACTGATTGAGAATGAGCGGATTTGATACCTGGACTATTGAGAATGAACTTTCTGGTCTTGAACCACTTTGGACATGTCTGCCTGCCTGGGAGGAGTCGACGAGGGACAAGCCCCCAGAAACCATCTTGGCTACAGCAAACTGGTTGGTCCACTTAAGTTGTTTACTTGGTGGGGTAGCTTCAGTTTGCTTTGGACTGCTCTGACTGACGAAGCCCTCTGGAGTGAGGGTGAAACGTTTCTACTAAAAAGAAACTGTCCAGATGAACTGATTGAGAATGAGCGGATTTGATACCTGGACTATTGAGAATGAACTTTCTGGTCTTGAACCACTTTGGACATGTCTGCCTGCCTGGGAGGAGTCGACGAGGGACAAGCCCCCAGAAACCATCTTGGCTACAGCAAACTGGTTGGTCCACTTAAGTTGTTTACTTGGTGGGGTAGCTTCAGTTTGCTTTGGACTGCTCTGACTGACGAAGCCCTCTGGAGTGAGGGTGAAACGTTTCTACTAAAAAGAAACTGTCCAGATGAACTGATTGAGAATGAGCGGATTTGATACCTGGACTATTGAGAATGAACTTTCTTGTCTTGAACCACTTTGGACATGTCTGCCTGCCTGGGAGGAGTCGACGAGGGACAAGCCCCCAGAAACCATCTTGGCTACAGCAAACTGGTTGGTCCACTTAAGTTGTTTACTTGGTGGGGTAGCTTCAGTTTGCTTTGGACTACTCTGACTGACGAAGCCCTCTGGAGTGAGGGTGAAACGTTTCTACTAAAAAGAAACTGTCCAGATGAACTGATTGAGAATGAGCGGATCACAGAGAGCCCCCAAGACCAGGCTAAGATCCCAACCAGGGGTCAGGATCCTGCTGGGTGGTTTTGTTCTAAGCACGTCCTTCATAAATCTTATTATGATTGTATGTGTGCCAGGTGTCCTGTGTCCCCAGCATTTGTGACAGGCTGAAATAGCTGATAGGAAAACTTTAATTGTTGAGAAAGAACGACCTTTTTCCAGTAAGTCCTGAAGGAAAATCAGGAGCTGAGCCAGGTCGCATGAGTAAGAAATAATATTTCTTTCTGTGCACCAAGCTTCAAAAATATGCCACTTCTGTGCGTAGAGAGACTGTGATGACATAGCACGAGCATTTTGTATGGTTTTACCACATTTTCCGGTAGGCCTGGCGCCATCAGCTTGTTCTTTTCTGCCAACAAGCTGACATTTTTAACAGTTCTCATTCTAGGCGGCGAGACTACTTCTTCTGGTGACATAGTTTGACCCTGAAGAAGAGCAGTTGGTGTATCCAGTTCCCCTCCAGGGGCCCTGGAAGCCGTGACCCCTTGGAGGTCAACCAAGTTTGGGAGAAGGCCTTTTTGTTGATGTGCTACCAGGTTGCTCTGATTGAGAGTGATCGAGGGCAGATGCAACCTGTCATCTTTATTAGACAGAAGTGGAGCAGAATGTCTGTTTTCTCTCTCCTTGTTTCGGGTCATGGGACTGAGAAGCTGCGAGTTTTGTAAATGAGCAGATCTTCTGACCCCAATCTGTTTCCTGGATGGGTCCAGTTTACTGATCCTTGGCCTTAGAGCGTTGGAACCAGACAAACCGGCCAGGGTCTGTGTTTCACCCGTTGGAGGGATATTGTTTAAGAACAGAGCTGAACCAGTACAGTGAGAAAGGTCACGTGCTGCGGGATCACTGATTGGACATTGCGTGTCACTCATTAATAATAAAGGGACAGCTGTAACGCGAGAACGTGGAGATGATTCTTTGTGCTTGGCAGACTTTAAATTGTTTGGTGATAGAGAGCCCAGTTCCCTTCGAATAACAGGAAGAGGAATCTGATTCAGCTCTGATTTGTTTACACACACAGCAGCCTGAACACAATTGCTTTTGTGAACGTGTGAAGCCTGTGGTTGCCTGTGGGCATCTGACGTGCCACCCTCTCCCCCCCCCCATCGTTAGATTCTGTCGACGCGTCTCCCTGAGGCGCGGACATAATAATAATAATAATGAATTCAATTTATAACGCACTTTTCATTAATGAAAATCTCAAAGTGCTACAAAGTGCAACAGAATTAAATGTCAATAAAACAAGTAATAAAACAAGTAAAATCAATAACAATATCAACTAAGATCAAAAGTAGAATCATGAAGAGATAGAGTGGCCAAGATGGTATAGTGGCAAAGAATCGGACTTGTTATCCGAAGGACCCAGGTTCGAACCCCGGCCACGGCACACCATCTTGGGGTGTCTATGAGTGCACATCTATTTTCCCAGCTCCCCGAGCGCGACTACGCTGCTCATTGCACCACCTGGTGGTGGTTGGGTTAAATGCAGAAGACCAATTTCGTCTGTCAAGTATGGGAACATACACAGATGACAAATGTGACAAATTATTATTATTATTATTATTATGCTCGGTTGAAAATAAAGGTCTTCAAGCCGCTCTTAAAGTCAACCACAGACTGTGTGGCTCTCAGAAAGTCAGGAAGAGAGTTTCACAGGCGGGGGGCAGCCACACTGAAAGCCTGGTCTCCCATGGTCCTTAATTTGGTTCTCGGAATGTGAAGGAGATTACTGTTCTGTGACCGCAGCGACCGGGTGGATGAGTATGGAATAAGAATATCCTTCAGATAATCTGGTGAAGCTCCATGTAAGCATTGATGTGTAATGAGAGCAGTTTTGTACTGAATTCTGTAGGCGACAGGAAGCCAATGAAGGTTATGGAGAATGGGCGTAATATGTTCAAATTTACGAACTCTCAACAAGATCCTTGCTGCACTGTTTTGAATATATTGAAGTTTCTGAAGGTTTTTGCCAGGGATTCCAATAAACAGGGAGTTGCAGTAGTCGAGCCTGGAGGAGACAAAAGCATGGACGAGCTTCTCAGCATCGGAAAAAGTTAGGGATGGGCGAAGTCTGGAGATGTTTCGAAGATGGAAGAAGCAAGTTTTAAACAGAAGCTTAATGTGATTTTCAAATGTAAGATTGGAGTCCATTTTTATTCCAAGATTAGTAACAGAGGTGGAGAGGGGGATGTCTTGTCCAGAAAAGGAAAGTGTTGTTATAGTAGATGTTTGTACCTGGTGAGGGGTGCCAATCAGTATGGCCTCAGTCTTGGAGCAGTTTAATTGAAGAAAGTTCTGATTCATCCATGCCCTAATTGCCTCCAGGCAGGCAGAGAGGGCAGTGAGTGAAGATGGAGATGACAAGGTGGAAGATGAGGATGCTCCAGTCCTGATGTAAAGCTGTGTATCGTCGGCATAACAGTGAAAAGAAATGTTGAACTGATTAATAATTTGACCTAAAGGCAGCATGTAAAGGGAAAACAGCAGGGGCCCCAGAACTGACCCCTGAGGGACACCACAGGAGACACAGACTGTCTGGGATGTGGCGCTGCCAAGACTAACACATTCCAGCCTATTGGAGAGGAAAGATTTGAACCAGTCCAGGAATGTGTCGCAGAGACCGACCTCTACATGAAGACGGTGGAGGAGGATACTATGGTCCACAGTGTTGAAAGCTGCAATGAGGTCAAGGAGGACAAGGATGGAGGGAGAGCCAGTGTCAGCAGCCAAGAGGACATCATTAGTAACTCTCAGCAATGCAGTCTCTGTACTGTGAGCTATCACGTGTTTGCTTGGTTAGTGTATTGGCCGCCCTGTTGTTCACAATGGAGCGGGGGCTGGAGCACGTGACCCCCCTCACCTGTCTTCATGAGGGGTAGGGGGCCTGCTTGCAGACGCCTCTATGCCTGTTCGCTACAGACGGAGCAGAGGCACCCTGCCGGGGTTCATTGATTAGGCTAACACCCCGTGAGCCGTGAGGGAGGGGGAGGGGGAAACGGCCCCCTCCCTTTATGGCGGCTGGCAGGCCAGAGGGACCTGTTCTGCTGAAGTTACTTGTGTTTTGTTGTTGTTGTTTTTTGTTTGTTTTTTTGGAGTCAATAAAACAGAGAGGGGCTGTTTTTTAGCTTTATTCGTGCTTAAGTGTAACAACATGTTTGATTTTATGTCACTCACAGCAGTAAAAACATGATTTGTATATGCAACAGAGTTACCAGCTCTTTTGTACCGTGCTACAAACAAAGTCTGGACATGAACGGATCATTCCCCGTACCGCTTGGGTGGGTGACTGTGCAAAGTCAAGACGTGAACCTGGTTCATCAGGCACGCTTTTGTCTGTCGTCCCGGTTCACCGAGGAGGCCCTGTGTCTGACCGCCTAGCGGGGAACAAACCTGTTTTTGCTCCATGCGTGCTCGGTACAATGTGGGCCCGGCGGTGGTCTCTGCCGATGCTCATCCTCTTAGGCCGGCCACTTCTGCGGTGGGGCACGCGTTGCCGAGCGGTGTCGAGGCTGTGCAGGTCTGCCTCCAACAGACTCCCAGAGGGGGGGGCGAAGCTTCTCCTGGGAATGCCCACCCGAGAGCTTCGGCCTGTTTGCGCCTTTGGTCCAGCTTGGTCTGAATTCGCTCCAAAGCTTTCCCAAATAATCCCGTCGGCTCTATCGAGTGGTGGAGAAAAGGCACCTTTTGTCCCTTGGGAAGATCCGTTAAAGTCATCCACAGATGGCGTATCGCGATGACCACTTCCGCCATGCCTCTGCCTTGAGCAACAGCGGCTGTCCCCATCATGCGGAGCACAAAGTCTGTTGCCCTGCGGGCTTCATCCAGCAAGTCGGCGGCAGCCTGCTTGTCCGTCGTTACCTGGAGCTGTTGCAGCTTTTAAGCTAGGTAAGCCTGCATCAACGTGGACGCGTTCATGGTGCGCACCGCGAGTCCCTGAGCTCTGTAGCATTTCTCAAAAAGAGAAGCTGAGGCTCGACAAGCTTTGTTGGGAAGAGTTGGTTTTGTCCCGGATGACTTGGGAGCCAGGTGAGACGCCAGTGTGTCCTCAATTTGAGGCACGTTGGCTATTCCCACCTCATCCATCCCGTCCACGTCGAGGAACTGTGAGAGTGGTAAGAGCATGGAAGCTCTGGGCTGAGTCCAGGTGCGAGTTAGTTCTGTGAGGAAGTCCGAGAACACGGGCATCCTTTGCCTCATGGCGGCCTGCTGCTTTGAGTAAAAAATAGTTTCCTGCCAGCCTCGTGACCTGTTGACGAGGCGGAGGCTCTGGCCATGGGATGTGCATCGCGTCCGTTGCTCTGTGGCACCGGTCGAACAGAGCATAGATGGAAAAGTCCATTTTCGGGAGCACAGGTACCGGAGGGCTGGGAGAGGTCTTCTCCCTGTTCCTCCAGTTCGACGTCTGCGTCCTGCACTGAAAATTTGCCTGAGGCTGAAATCGAGATCTCGTCCTCGTTCATCATGCCTCGGGTGTCAAATTCAACTGTTAAATCCACCATAGGAGCCAGCACGTCAGGGCTGTCACCCCATTCGACACGCGTGCTGTCGTGTAGAGCCATGTTCTCGAGCTCCGGCGTGGAAGTGAGGGGCTCAGTGGTGTCCGTATCTGCTGGCACTGCCGGGGGCACCCATGGCCTTGGCGACGAGGTCAACCCGGTGCCGCAGCACCGCATCCAGCATCTGGCTGCAGTGTGGGCAAAAGTCGGGCACATCCAGCGCTGTTTTTGCGTGCAACATTCCCAGGCAGACTGGACAGGCCTCATGGGTGTCCGTCGCAATGAGGGAGAAACCGCATCCACTAGGACAGGCGCGCGAATCTGGGCTCGCTGTCCTGCTGGTTTTCCTTGGAAGTCTTGTCTTTCGCTTTCACACATAATGCTATTTAAAATAAAGGTAATCTAAGTACTTTAAGAATTACTTTCAAATGTATGTTCTGTGGACGTTCAAAGCTGACATGATGCATATAAGTTTTTTTCTTCATTATTTAAACATGATTGTGGTATGAAACGTGCACTTTTAGACTGTAGAAAAAATATTCTACAACGGTTTTACATCTCTGTTGTACAGAACCACCTGGGACTCAATTGTATATACACTTTAGACATTCATTCATAAACATTCTCATAAAAGTCACATATAGGGAATGGAGTGAGCACTAAGGTTATGGGTGGCGGGATGACACCACTCTCGCCCCCATGCCTATGCTCACTCAACATTATGCATTTAGACAATAAGGGCCTGGGTTAGAGTTGGAGTGGAGGGGAAACTGGTACAATGCCAGCCTTTGCTCCTTCTCTTTCCTTTTTAAGTACACTTTAGAACAACACTCACCAACAGTACATTTGGGGACGGGGGTGTGTGTGTCGGGGTCTTGATTTGTTAATTTCAATTTTATTTATTTATGTATTTATTTATATATATATTTATATATTATTTATTTATTTTTCTCTTACCCCCCTGGTTGCCTGGCGGACATTCTGGGGGTGGGCCGTCGGGGGTTGTCATGGGATGTGGGGGGGTTCGGGGCCTGGGGGTTCGCCGTGGGCGGGGCTGGCAGTGCGCTCCCTCTGGGGCTGCTTGGGCTCGGGTGTCCTGTCCTGTCGGCAGGGCGCGGGTTGGGCCGAATCTTGGATGTCTGCTGCTCTCCACCCCAGAATGAATGGGCCTACCTCCTGGGTTTGGATATGGGCTGCCCCACGTAGGGGGCAGGTACATGTCTTGGACCTAGGGGGTATAGAGTGTGCATCGGGATTATGAATGGAACGTGTCGTTATTGTATGTCTTTCTGTGAGTGAGGGTGAGGATGAGGGTGGGTCTGAGTGAGTGTGTCTGTGTATGAATGTTTAAGTGTCAGGCTGGGACTTGGACTGCCCCCTCTCTGATACTTCTGAGGCTACTAGTGTCGCGCTCCTGCCACGTGGCCCCCTGGTGGGTGTTCCTTTGCCTGCGGGCGTGCTTGGGGCCCTCACTATCTGGGGTTGGGCGCTTGGGCGTTTGTCGGCTCGGCCTGGTGGCTGCCTGGTGGGGCTCGTGTCCTCTGGTCCTTTCGGGTCTTGGCCTGAGGGATGGGCGTCCCCGGTGCCCGGGCCTCGGTGACCGGCCCTGGGGCTACGTCGGTACGGCGGGCTCCGGCGGGGGCCTGTGAATTTGTCGCGTTTGACCCCGGGGGGTCATTGTATGTGGTCGCTGGTGGGATTCGTCCGGTTCTTCCCCTTGGTCGGATCTGGGGAGTGGGCGAGTGGCTCGTCCTGTTCGGGTGGCCCTGGGGACTCTGGGCTCGGGGTCCTTCCTGGAGTCTTGGGCTTTGATCGCCCCTTCGTCTGCCTCGGGCTTTGGGGGGACGGATCTCTGATGCTTCACAGTCGCTACTAAATGTTCTATTGGAGGAACCTTATTCACTTATGCATGCTCACAACCACACACAAATGGATGCAGGGATGTATATGTAGATATATGCAGATATGTAGATGGGTATATGAATGAATATAAATGTATATGTATGTATACTGTATATATATTTGTAGGTATGGGTATGTTTATTTATAGAAATCTACTGCAAGGTCATGAATATTATTAGTCTTTATGCATGTATGTTTCGTTGCTGTGTTCTGTCATGTGCTTTGCAGGATTGTGGACGGAGGTTGGGTGTGTTTGCCTTGTGCTCTTTTTGTGGATAATTGTTGTTTTGTTGTCTTACTTTCTCTTTTCTTTCTTTCTCTCTATTTAAAAAAAATACATATTGGAGTGAGAGGATGGCTATAAGGTGAGAAGGGAGGCCATCTATAAATGGAAAAAAATAAAAAAAAAGGACTGTAGAAAAAATATTTTTACAGCTAAAACATTTCCCATTCTTACTTGCCATTGTGTAGCTCAACTGTTTTAATTAGATACATCTGGATACACACACATCACTTAAAAAGTAAAATGCACAGAACAAAGAATTTATTTTCATTTCCAATGATTTGAACAACCAATAACCATCCTTCAAGCAGGAATACCTGCAGATTAATGGCACAAAGATGTTGTTTGAATAAGTGTTCCCTCCTTTCTACTGGCTGATCTAATAAATATGCTAATAGAGCCGTCAGAAAACACCACTCCTGTTGGAAACCCTCAACTTAATACTTGCATCTTGTGTAAAGAGCAACCTGGCATTGTGAAGAATTTCATTTTTCCACGTGCAATTTGACATCAGCACTCTGTTATTTGTTCACCAAAGGTCAACATTGAGTTTTTTTTTTCTCTTTTGGCAGCTAATTAAAATTGCTTGTTTGACAGCTGCAAGGTTGTGTCTCAGCTATAGGTCTAATGCATCAACAGTTTAAAGGGTTTGTTGGAAAATTTTAATCCAGTTTGGATCCAAATCAGAGAAATCTTCTAATTATGACGAGACTCAGATTGGGTGTCTTGTTTTCTTTTTTTCTACCTGCTCTCTTGATCTCTCTGTCATTGACTCAGCCATCTATCACCAAGTGTTCCTCTGATAATTACATGCCAAAATGACTTAAAACTCCCACTCTAGGTGTAAGGCATCACAGCCTAAATGACACGCCGACTCACCCGAGGACTTTTTAACAAGGTAAGTCAGGAGAACGCCACGCAGTTGCTCACTTCTGTCCATAATTGTTCAGCAACGACTAATTACAGTCTTTCATAATCCTCCGACTCGTTATTTGGGCTAAACAAAGATTGCTCTCCATCTCTCAGTCTCTGTGTGTCTGTGTGAGGCAGAGAGGAAAGAAGCTGGCAGAAAGTACTGTGGAGACAAGCTGCCACTCAGTGAAACAGATAATTAACTGATGTAGAGCCTAGCAGAGATTTAATTATTTATTTTGAACCAAGTCACAGCGAGGATCTTGACTCGTTTTCTGGTTTTGTCAGGCGATGGAAATGAGACTGCACGAAAAGAGCAAAGAAAAAGAATGTTGATGGGCCAAATGCCAAGCCACAGAGTCTCCGGTGGGTTCTTCCATGACACAGTTGTGTGTGTGCGTGCGCATGTATGTGTGTGTGTGTAGGAGCTAACCCCCAGAACAAGCCAGCCGAGCCTGAACATTTGGCACCTGCAGTTCATGTGTTAAATGTGGGCATGGTTGTCAGCGTGTATGGCGGTGTGTTGAACTTGTTTAGCATGTCTGTTGGACACTTGCACACTTTGTATACTTTTACACACCACAGCAGAGTTATGGAGCCGGAGGCTGAGCTGTGTGTCGGCCTGGTTCAGTGTGTGTGGACTGGAAGCACTGCAGACAACTACAGCTAGTTTAATTATTATTGTGATTATCGTGTTCCTTTTGACCCATTTAGCCTAAACTTACTTGTGTATGTTTATTTGTGTGCCTGTTAGCAAAATATGTCATGCATCACTCGATGAACACATAGAACTGATCACATTTCAGATTTAATCCAGTTTAAGATGGGCCACTGCAGCTAATGAACATTAGCCATACACGGTTAAACTTCAGTGACATTTACAGACATTAAATCAAAACTTGGAGTGGTAGTAGATGAGAATCATTCATGTCACACATCTTGAGCTCTAAACATTGTGCATTGTATTTGCTCAACTCTTTGGCAATAATTATTAGAGGCAACAATGAGTGTGTTTGTTAGCAAAATATATCATGAAACAATATTTCATGAAACTCACTACTAATTGGAGGACTATCCATCCTTTATCTACCCGCTTCTTCCTTTTTGGGTCACAGGGGTCACTGGTGCCCATATCCAGCTATCACTGTTCAAGAGGCAGCAGGGGACACACTGAACAGGTCCCCAGTCCATCACAGGGACACAAAGAGACAAATGACACAAACAACCATTCACTCTCTCACTGAACACCTAGGAACAATTTAGAGTTACCAGTCTAAATCTAAATGCATGTTTATGGTGTGTGGGAGGAAACCAGAGTACCAGGAGAAAACACACTCATGCATGGAGAAAACATGCAAATTCACCCAGAAAGGCCTTGGCTGGGATTCGATCCAGCAACCTTCTCACTGAGAGGCAGCAGCTCTACCAACTACACTGCTACGTAATTGGATGTCTATTTTTTAAAATTATTATTAACCTTTATTTAACCAGTGAAATCCCACTGAGATCATAGGCTATATCTCTTTTGTAAAGGAGGCCTAGCCGCCTAGGCCTGAAGGCAGCCTAACATGCATGTTTTTGGTCTGTGGGAAGAAACCAGAGTACTGTATCTGGAAAAAACCCATGCAAACACAACAAGAACATACAAACTTCACACAGAAAGAGCCCAGATCCAAGTGGGGATCGAACCCAAGACCTTCTTGGGTGGGGCAACAGTGAACCATTTTGCTGCTAAATAGAGGCTTTCTATAACATATTAGTGTTTGGAATCCACTTGATCAAATATGGCTGCCACAGCAAGTCAGAATTAGTCAACATAAACATGACTACAACACAGTATTTTATTTTATTTTTTTATTTTATTAGATTTTGAGCCAGAACTGTGTGTGATAGTAGCTGAAAATCTTTCCCCAACTCTTTGTCTGAGTGCTCATTGATCAAGCGAGGTCTGTTTAAAACAATGGCATACACGGCGACGGGTAATATGCATTCCTTCAGTCATTGCTAGATTTGTGAACTTATTTTAGGCCACTTTTAACAGTCTGACTGAGTTATGGTTATCACAAATCTAGAAGTTCAAAGGTTTTTTTTTTTTACAATAAGCTTGTGTTTGTTAGTTCCATCACATACTTTCAGTTTTAGACTACTTCATGAGCAGCCTTACTCATTCTGATTTTAATTTGTGTGAATCTCCCAACAGCCTGCATCTGAAACACAAACATCTTGGATACTTGCAACGCAACACAGGTTTCAACGGAACCAGTCTGTTTAAAGCAGTTTCTAAAGCAACAGCGACCTCTGTGGTTTGAAAGGAGAATTACAGGAAAGAGGAAGACGGTCAAGTTGCACAAACAAGATCTCAGACTTGGAGTCAAAATATAGTTACATATTCTTCTTGTAATGACCACTTCAGTAGAATAACTTGAAATGTTGATTTTCTATGGTTTTCAGTAAAAAAGTATGTCTTAAAAGACAACAAGATGGGATTTCAGGGAGGTGTGTCTGACTCTGTTCAATGCACAGAATGTGTCTCTTTGTCTGTTGGTCATGTTTGTCCATTTCTGTGTCAATCACTGGGGAAACTGACTGTCAGGTTGTCTGTCTGCCCCTGCTAGTACTAGCAGTTTGCTGGAGGGGAAACATCTAGATATTTCTGCTTGACCGTACAGCTGCCCAGCCAGAGTCTGCCTCTATTCCTATTTGGCCTCTCTTTGTGGACAGCTGTGTACGTGTGTGTGTGTATACACGTCCAGCAATGATAGACAAGGTGGGGCCAGTTGGACAGTGATTTTGGAATCTGTTTTACCCTCAGGTGACTGTCAAGTTGTCAGAAAAAAACAGGTTTGTTCCAGCTCGGGATGTTTCTCTCCATGTTTATATTTGCAGCTATTTTCCCCTTTGAGTGTGAACATCTTGTTGACAACGCTGTACACAGAGAACCTGGACAGGTAAATAAGTGACACACTGCTCCTGATCAGAAGATGTGAAGGCTTCTCAAGAATACAAAATGCTAAAGTAAAAATGGAGTGAAGTTGCATGTTATGCCCTGAGATTTCAGAATCATATTTAAGTACACTGGTTGGTCCACTGTGAGAGGGTGCTATTTATAAGACTGAGCTGAATACAGCAGCTTAGACTGAGAAAGTCTTTCGGACGAAAGACGAAACGTTTCTACAAATTTTTTTTTTATGCTTTGTTTTGTTTTTTGAATGCCCAGGACCAGACTTAGCTTTTTTAGATTTTTCTACCTGGATTATTGAGCTTGCATCAGGGTACAGTACACTTGTTTTCAATTTAACATTTAAAGCATCAGCTTAATTTTATTTTATTTTTTTTAAGTCCACTGATTTTTGTCTAAATTGAAAGACACACTTTCTTTGCAGTGTAACGGTAAATCAGCACCATGGTTCAGCTCATACCTTGAAATACCACAACGTGAGTGGAAGATAAGTGTAGTGGGCATGACCGTGCCCGCTCTGATACCTTTGTATTTTTGAACTGATCCAGAGATGACCTTTACTGACCTCTCAGTAAAGCAAGACATTAACACTATTTTATTACATTATTTTGAATCAAAACACAATGAGTCATATCAAAACACAATAAGTCATAAGAGACTCTCTTATTCCTCTATTTTTGTGTTAATGAATAACCTTGTGTTACTTGTATAAGCATGTTTGATAGTCAAAGACTGGTTAATTCAAACTGTTTAATTCAAGTTGGAAATCCAATGCTATTTCAAAATGTTGATCATTATTCATTTTTCTTCTCAAACCTGCAGTGAAGATTCAGTGACACTGTTTATCTCATTTTAGTTTGAGCTCAGGACATCAATCTCCTCATAAGAGAGTTTTGTTTTTGCCCTACTTAAATATCAAGATTGAATAATATCTGTTTTTGCTTTTATCATTAATAGGTCCCATATGTGATGCTGTGATGACGTTGTCTTAATCAAACCAACAGATCAACAGTGTTGTTAATGAAGTTAAGACAGTTGTAATCAGCTTTTATCATATATACTGGCGTCTTAAACTAACCCTTTAAGATTTCTGACATGAACTAATCTCTGAACCTCCTGACACACTCTGGGACGTCACCGCATGCTGCTCCTGGCTCACACAGACCGAATCAGAAAGAGCTACGTCTTTCTAGGTCAAGTTAGCCTTAAAAGAGCTCTGACTTCCTGTTTTCCTTGGAGTCTGCTGGGGTAAGCCTTAAACCATGGTCTTCTCCAAAGAACTGATGATCGTCTGGTCAACACGCTAATGACCACGTCATTCAGTTAAAGACTTATAACATGCCAAGTTATAAGCCATCTTCAACAGCTGAAAAGCTCTCTTTTATTGACATTCCTTTAAGGAACGTCTTATCTTGAACAACAACACCAGGAGCTGCCGTTACTTTCGGTTCGAGTCAAGGCGCACGTCTGGAGACGCTGAGAACGGTAAACGAACTGACCAAACTGGACCGAGGGAGACTGACCATCTTCACGAGGTAAAAGTCGTCAAATGCTTTGCCAAGGGTACCAACGTGTAGCCGAGATCGGCCGGAGAACTGCCATGTTTCTGGTTAAACACATCAAGATAACTCCCTGACTCTTAACTTCTTTTCCTCCATTTCCTTCCTCCTAAACCTTTATCTTCCTAAGCCAGAAACTAAGTTAATGTACCTGCAGAAATGAGTAAAATATCATCCTTCACTTGTTCTGTTGTTCCTATATTTCATCTGTGCTGAAGTTAATTATAGGAAAAATAATCAACCAATCATGTACAAATGTGTGATGTAATTTACAATTATGTTAAATAAATGGTCCAGTCCTGCTGTGCCAACATAAGTTTAACGTTTCCTGTGAATTACATCTGGTCAAGGTATAGAATTATTGGTATTAAGCTGAAAAAGAGAGAACCCGTTTAATTAATGATGTATTTTTGTGTCAGTCTAAACCCTGCCAATTTATACATCTAAAATATAGGTAAGTCAGTAAACTGACCCCTTCCTATATTACTACATAAGTCAAAACAGAACTGAATATCCCACTGTTAAAAAATAATAATAATTTTAAAAAAAGTATAACGTGAAATACTCACACCTGGCTTCTTAATATGAAGAGTGCCAGAGTGAGAAAATGACGTTGGACATCAGATATATCAAATAAATACAAAAGTGGCCCACCTTTTATTGTTTTAAAGTGATGATGCTTCTGCTTGCCGTAACACACATTTTACCTCCCTCTGCTGCAGCTGTTTGCATCACTCTGCGACAGCGCCGTTTTTCCAACAAACTGATTGAAGAACACACAGGCAACTTTTAACCTTCTACAAGATGATGTGAACTAGCTCTTTATGTTTGTTTGATGTGGAGTGTTTTAGATACCATCCTCTACTTTAATGCCACGGCTGTTAGCAAATTGAAGTTAAATTAAAGGCTTCTAGATGGGAGTGATGATCACCAGAGACTAATGTTAAATTACTCATCACTAACGTCTTTACCGTGATGGTTGGTTTCAGATATTGAATGCTTAAATACATGCTTATTATTTATTAATAATCAGACAATGTTGTAAAGTAGGTTTATAGTGGAAAATATTATGCAGGCAAGGAGTAGCTGGAACCCATGGACCAGTTTTTAAATGTACATTAAGCAATATCTACTTATCGTGTTTTCCGGAATATAGTTTGCGGCTTTTTATCATTTTTGCATGCCCTGTGACCTTTATTCAGGTGCGACCTATTTATGGCTTTTTATACAATAAGCTGATTTGTAATCATTTATTAACAAAAATTAAACTGAGACACACTCTTATAATAATGTCAGCTAACAAATATATTTTTTTAGGTGTTCATCCTACTAAAATTATTCATTTATTAAAGAAAAGTTCAGCTGTCATGTGCTTTGCAGGATTGTGGACGGAGGTTCGGTGTGTTTGCCTTGTGCTCTTTTTGTGGATAATTGTTGTTTTGTTGTCTTACTCTCTCTTTTCTTTCTTTCTCTCTTAAAAAAAATAAAATAAAAAAAATAAAAATAAAAAAATATATATATATATATAAAAAAAATACATATTGGAGTGAGAGGATGGCTATAAGGTGTGAAGGGAGGCCATCTATAAATGGGAAAAAAAAAAGAAAAGTTCAGCTCAAACACATATTTGCTATAATTTTTATCAAAAAATTAATTGTTTTTAAGTGTTAATCTTCTTAAAAGCCTTGCTGTGCGCTCCTGTGGCAGACATTTGCAGCAGAGCTAAACATTGTCCACATGTAGGTGCGACCTATATTCAGGTGCAACCTATATTCAGGTGCGACCTATATATGGATTTTTCCAATTCTTTGGCAATGATTGGACAATGCGGCCTATATTCAGGTGTGACCTATATTCCAGAAAACACGATAAGTTAAAAGTAATGGAAAACCGCAAAACATACTGATGTAAAAAATAAAAATAAAACCAACAACGAAACATACACACGCATAATTTAAAAAAAAAGAAACACTGGAGTCACACTGAGTTCAGTGCAGTTTATAGTTTATTAACGCAGCTCATAATTCAGTCTGAGTGATGCCAAGCTTCGACACATCCACACAAATTTGTAGACAATCCAGATTTCACCAGCCACACAGCAAAACAACCAGTTGTCATCATGAACCCAATTTGTTTCCGTCGAGTTAAGAGTGTCATCCTAACCCTGACTCCTGTCGGGAGAGGTTGATCAATTTTGTTGAGAAACCAGCTGATCAAGTCTTTTGAATTAAGAAGGTACGCAAAAAAAAGTGTCACAGGACGAAAGAATGCAAGTGCGGGGGGTCACAGGAAGACACGTCTGGTGGCTTCACCGGAGGACAGAGAGAGAGAAATAAATGGTTTAAAAACTAAATTTAATGTTGACTAATTAATTCTTAGAACTATGTAAATGTATGCAACAATTTGCAAAAACTGAAGTTAAAATGTTAAACAACATTTACCCACACATTTGACCTGTTTATTTTACTTCTTCCCCAATTCTTCACAAACTTAAAACCAGTGTTTCCACTTAGTTTGCTTATGCCTTGGGCCAGCCCTGAGTATTATCCGTGTACTGTACAAAGTAGTAGTATCCACGCCTCTTATCAGTCTGCATATAATAATGAGCCTCTTGGTTTATTGTTGTACACAAGGCAATCTACTTTGTTCATTGTCTTCTGTCCCTGGGTGAGTGTGCCCAGGTAATCATTTCTCCCTCATTCTACCAGCAACAAGAACAGATCATGACAAAAGGCCTCTTTGTCATAATACCCTTTGTGCTGCAATAACTATGCATTACTTTATGTTTAACAAAACATCAAAAGCATGAATGAACACTTCACTGAATATGAGAAATGAAAGGAGTTTGGTTGTCATCAATCCAAAATTAAAGTTTATTTATTTATTTTTTTCTGACGTAGGACTGTAATGAATAAAAGCATATGCAATTAGGATTAGGGTTTTGTTCAAGCCTGTTATCAAAGAGCAACAATTGTGGGGAATGATAGGACAGGCCAGTAAAAAAGTATTTATTTTTTTCAAAGCCTTCGTGAAAGTCACTAGAGTAAATAATCGCCTTTACACAGAGTCCATTGTTTGAGGGCCAGTATGACCAGAAGTGGCCTCATGTGTTAGTTGTTTGTAGTTTTTTGGATCTCAGCGATCATGGCTTCCCCAAAGATAGGTGATCAAACATCAAGACAACATGATGCCAAAGACATATCACAGCAAATGTGAGGATTTACATTTGCACTCGTCACAAAAGCAAAGGCTTTACAGCGGAGCGGTTATTATCATCCACTATGTGAGGAACACCTTTGGGGGTTCTCAGCCAAACAGGAACTACCAACAACTTTACACAGAGGAGAAAACAACAGAATTATGTTTTCAGAAACCTTTGTGTTGGATTGAAACAAACGCATAGAGTTCCAGACAATCCCACATAAGCAAACATACAAACACAAGTACAAATACACATCAAGCTATAGGCACACAAACATGTGCAACCACAGAGCATAGAGGGGATTACAATATTTCCCCCCTTTATCCAGATTAGACTAGATCAAATTATTTCCCTTCTGTGATGCCAGTTTTCTGCTGTCTAATGCCGGCTTTTCAAACAACACAAGGTTTTATTGTGGGCAGTGCATAATGCAGCAGATTTCCAATTGCTGTCAAATATGCTGTGACAGAATGCAGTAACTCTTCTAGTATTCAGCCGGAGGAGGCCCACGCAGGCCACTTACACCGGCTGCAGCTAAGCTGTTTATGTCCCTCATTCAGCAGTTACAGAGGCTGGCGAGTGTAAACACAACAGTATCTTTTTAATTGTGCTGTTTCGAGCCTTGCTTCTCTGTCGAATTAGAGAACGGACCACTCTGCGTCTCCCAGAGTCTGGCAGATTAGCGGCCCTGCTGTAGGGGTGGCTCGGTTTGAGTTGACACGAATCAGCTTAAACTTCCCTCAGTGAGCGTGGAGAGGAGCGATAACAACCGCAAGCTTGTTTGCAGTGCAGAGATGCTGTGGCGAGGGTGTGCATGGGTTTGTATGTCCGGACGACTTTTCTGTTCATTGTCCCATTATTTGTTAGCAGGCCAAAGATAAGGAAAGATGGAGCGAGCAGAAAACCTGTGCATGCATAAGTGTGTGACAGAAAGTACGGAAAGATAACAATAGTGGAAGCAGTGCTGATGATACACAAAAGGTATTTGATAACAATGAAGGTTTTCCAATTCTTGACTTGATATTTATTTATATATATATATA
>JBBPBX010036656.1:0-12968 GCA_038048925.1 Garcialebias charrua | reverse complement strand
ATCATGCCTTTGAACCCAGGAGAATTTAGTGAGCTTTACTGGTACAAAGAAAATGCTAACTAAAACTGAATTAACGCATCAGTGTTTGGTTTGTTCACTGTGTTTAAATGAAAGAAATCAGATGATTTTATTGCATGAAATTATTTAGAAAATAAAATATGATGATGAGTCATTCGTATGTCTATAAATTGTTTTAAGTGGTGCACACTGAAACATGAAAAGATAACCGTTGCTAGCACTAATTCTCTAGAAAACACGTGTTCCTTGACTTCATCGTTGTTATAGGATGCAAACTCAATAGAGTCAAAGTGTTCAAGTAAACCAGACTTTAATCAAGTTGTGTGTGAAGGAAGCTGGTGTACCCAGAAAAAAATCTACACTTACTCAGAGATCATTCAAATGATTACAAAGGAAAGGACATTGATAAGTTCAGAACCTAGAACCTACTTGTTAAATGGCAACATGGTGACTGGCAACACAAAGGCTTAGTGGTTGGCGCTGTTGCATCATAGCAAGAAGGTCTTGGATTCAAGGAGGGCGCTTGTGCACGCAGCGACCAGTAGTGGGTGCGAGTGCCAGGAGTCCAACAGATTCTTAAAGCCATTTAGAGAGGTCAAGGTTAGCTTAGTGAAACAGATTGCTGTGGCAACCCCTAATGCAAGGAGCAGCCAAAAGAAGAAGAAAAAAAGTGGATGAAGAGTTTATTTTTTTATTTTTATATTTTATAACAGTCATGAACAAGTTGGCTATTTAAATAGATTCTGAAATGAGATACTGTTTTAAAATATTTGTTTTGATAACAAGATTAATCAGAAGCTGATAAACCGATTTTCTTATGATCAGGATTTCTAAAACTTCAAAGAAAGTCCAACTTTTAAGGATGGGTTTAACAGGAAGAACACCTAAATTAGTCTAAAGACAAATATAAAACAAAATAAGTTACATTTTGTGTGCAGCTGTAGGTGTTTCATTTTGTTTTCTCTCAGTGGTCTTCAACAACAAAAGATACTGTACATACAAAAACTTTTCTGATTGGTTGTATTTATTAAGGTTAAATATATATTTTAATTCCAAGTGTGAACGCTATGATGATTGTTTTGAGAATTGGAAAGGAAGTCTGCAGTGGAAAACAGAAAGTTAAACCCAGTTATATAATTTCCAAGGTCTCACTGGTTCTTGCAGCGGTGGCACCGTTGGTAGAGTTGTTGTCTCTCAGCAAAAATAATGCCAAATCAAATTCCAGTCCCCGGTACGGTACCTTTCTGGGTGGAGTTTGCATGTTCTATTCATGCACGGGTTTTCTCCAGGTACAGTAGTCCGAATTCTTACCACAGACCAACAACCTCAAAGGCTAACTAAAAACTCAAATTTGTCTAAAAATGTGATTGAAAGTGTGGGTGATTGTCTTTGTTAGCACTTTTCTACAACTCTCCTCAGCTACGCACAACGCAGCACCAATTAAGGGTCTCTCCACTGTTGGTATCCACCCCACTCAGCTCAGTGTATGGGACTACCTTTGCCCCATTTGCGCTGCTCGCCCAAACTCTGCGCAGCCTGCCACGGAAAGAACCATTTTGCACCAACACTTTAGCTAGTACAGGACCTCTTTCATCCCTACTTCTCTGGTGGAACCGAGCGAGCTCAGTCGAGCTGACTCCGGACCGAAATGTGAACGCAGGACACAGATTGGTCAAGTCAAGTCAATTGTATTTATACAGCACAGTTAAAACAGATAAACTGTTATCAAGGTGCTTCACACACAACATAAAAGAGGTTAAAAAATTACATAACAGTAACACACACTAAATGGTTTGTACATAAACATTATGATAATAACAGCAGTAAAAATAATAAAAAATGTAAAGAGCAGCATTAAAATGAAAACACAGTAAAAAAATATACATATGCCGGTATATACTAAGTCAGCTCACACAGTATAAAACACCAAAGAGAACAGATGGGTTTTTAGCAGGGATTCGAACATGTGAAGGGAGGAGGCCTGCGTAATGTTGGGGGGCAGGCTGTTCCAAAGTTTGGGGCAGATGACTGAAAACGCCCGATCTCCTCGGAGCTTCAGTCGTGATTTTGGAACCGCCAAGAGCATCTGATCAGATGATCTCAGGGCCCGCGATGGAACATATGGTTCCAGCAGCTCGGAGAGGTAGAGGGGAGCGAGGCCATTTAGGCATTTGTAGGTTAACAGCAGAATCTTAAAGTCTTAGGTCAGGGGGAGGAGTCACTGGATCACAGAAAGTTTTCACCGATCCGCCATTTGCAATTTCTCAGAACAGTGGCTGGATCTATTTTAAAGATTTTTTTTAACAATAACGACAACGCCATGTTTAATGCTGAAGTTCCTGCGTTGTTTTGTGTTTGGTGACCCAACAACAAAATTCAAGCAAGCAGAGTCACCACAGAGGATCATACGAGCTGCCGACCCGTTGAAGCATGCAAGGCCGGACCCCGAACCCCGGCCTTGCATGCTCACAAAGGCCAGATTTCAAGCCCTGGTAGGCGGGAGGACCGTGAGTCCGGGACAGAAGGTGGAAATGATTATATTTTTTTTTTACATTTTATGCATAATAAAATAGACAGTCCAATTACATGTATGTTAAGCTGCCTTCAGGTCCAGGCCTCCCTTGCAAAAGAGATATGTAATCTCAGTGGGATTTGCAGGGTTAAATAAAGTTTAATAAAACCAGATGGAATTTCCATCAGCATATTTAAGGATGGCTATTGCAGGAGGCACTGACAACTTTGTGGTCACAACCCAAGGCAGCCACTTTGACAATAGAGGAGTTGAACAGGCACACTCAGAGATGTAAGTTGAAGAACATTCTTGTGAATTCCAATAATTCTCAGTCAGGTCATCTGGACAGTTTCTTTTTTATAGAAACATTTCACCATCCATCCAGAGGGCTTCATCAGTCAGATGAGTTCCAGCAAACTGTTTCCCTACCAAACAGTAAACACCTTAAGTGGACCAAGCAGTTTGCTGGAGCAAAGATGGTTTCTGGGGGCCGTCCTGTCCCTCGTCGACTCCTCCCAGTCAGGCAGCCACAGCCAAAGCGGTTCAAGCCAAGAAAGTTCATGCTCAATAATCCAGGTCCGGAGGGCATCATCAGGCTGTGGCTGCCTGACGGGGAGGAGTTGTCGAGGGACAGGACAGAACCCAGACACCATCTTGGCTCCAGCAAACTGGTTGGGCCACTTAAAGTGTTTACTGCTTGGTGCGGAAACAGTTTGCTGGAACTCCTCTGACTGATGAAGCCCTCCGGATGGAGGGTGAAATGTTTCTATATTTCTATTGCCTGGACACTCCGGTGAAGAGAGGGGCGGAGCTGTCAACTGACCACTACCTGGTGGTGAGTTGGCTCCGATGGTGGGGGAGGATGCCGGTCAGACCTGGCAGACCCAAACGTATTGTGAGGGTCTGCTGGGAACGTCTGGCAGAGTCTCCCGTAAGACGGAGCTTTAACTCCCACCTCCGGGAGAGCTTTGAACACGTTCCGAGGGAGGCGGGGGACATTGAGCCCGAGTGGGCCATGTTTCGCGCCTCTATTGTCGAGGCAGCTTATCAGAGTTGTGGCCGCAAGGTTGTTGGTGCCTGTCGTGGTGGCAACCCTCGAACCCGGTGGTGGACACCGGCGGTGAGGGATGCTGTCATGCTGAAGAAGGAGTCCTATTGGGCCTTTTTGGCCTGTGGGACCCCGGAAGCAGCAGATAGGTACCGACAGTCCAAGCGGCATGCGGCTCGGGTGGTTGCTGAGGCAAAAACTCGGGCGTGGGAGGAGTTCGGAGAGGCCATGGAGAATGACTTCCGTACGGCTTCGAGGCGATTCTGGTCCACCATCCGGCGTCTCAGGGGGGGAAAGCGGTACGCGACCAACACCATTTATGGTGGGGATGGCGTGCTGTTGACCTCAACTCGGGATGTTGTGAGTCGGTGGGCGGAGTACTTCGAAGACCTCCTCAATCCTACTGGCACGTCTTCCACTGAGGAAGCGGAGCCTGGGGACTTTGGGTCGGGCTCTCCAATCTCTGGTGCTGAGGTCACCGAGGTGGTTAAAAAGCTCTGCGGTGGCAGGGCTCCGGGGGTGGATGAGATTCGCCCTGAGTTCCTTAGGGCTCTGGATGTTGTGGGGTTGTGTTGGCTTACGCGACTCTGCAATATCGCGTGGACATCGGGGGCAGTTCCCTTGGATTGGCAGACTGGGGTGGTGGTTCCCCTATTCAAAAAGGGGGACCGTAGGGTGTGTTCCAACTATAGGGGGATCACACTCTTAAGCCTCCCTGGTAAGGTCTATTCAGGGGTTCTGGAGAGGAGGGTCCGTCGGATAGTCGAACCTCGGATTCAGGAGGAGCAGTGTGGTTTTCGTGCTGGTCGTGGAACACTGGACCAGCTCTACACCCTCAGCAGGGTCCTGGAGGGTGCGTGGGAGTTTGCCCAACCAGTTTACATGTGCTTTGTGGACTTGGAAAAGGCATTCGACCGCGTCCCTCGGGGGGTTCTGTGGGGGGTACTCCGGGAGTATGGGGTACCAGGCCCATTGATATGGGCTGTTAGGTCCCTGTACGACCGGTGTCAGAGCTTGGTCCGCATTGCCGGCAGTAAGTCAGGCTCGTTTCCAGTGAGAGTTGGACTCCGCCAAGGTTGCCCTTTGTCACCGATTCTGTTCATAACTTTTATGGACAGAATTTCTAGGCGCAGCCAAGGTGTTGAGAGGATCCGTTTTGGTGGCCTTAGAATCGCTTCTCTGTTTTTTGCAGATGATGTGGTCCTATTGGCTTCATCAGGTCGTGATCTACAGCTTTCACTGGAGCGGTTTGCAGCCGAGTGTGATGCGGCCGGGATGAGGATCAGTTCCTCCAAATCCGAGGCCATGGTCTTGAGCCGGAAAAGGGTAGAGTGCCCTCTCCAGGTCGGGGAGGAGGTCCTGCCCCAAGTGGAGGAGTTTAAGTATCTCGGGGTCTTGTTCACGAATGAGGGAAAACTGGAGCGTGAGATCGATAGGCGGATAGGTGCAGCATCCGCAGTGAAGCGGGCGCTGTACCGGTCTGTTGTGGTGAAGAGAGAGCTGAGTCGAAAGGCAAAGCTCTCAATTTACCGATCGATCTATGTTCCCACCCTCATCTATGGTCATGAGCTTTGGGTTGTGACCGAAAGAACGAGATCTCGGATACAAGCGGCTGAAATGAGTTTTCTCCGCAGGGTGTCTGGACTCTCCCTTAGAGATAGGGTGAGAAGCTCAGTCATCCGGGAGGGACTCGGAGTAGAGCCGCTGCTTCTCCACATCGAGAGGAGCCAGTTGAGGTGGCTCGGGCATCTGGTTAGGATGCCTCCTGGACGCCTCCCTGGTGAGGTGTTCCGGGCATGTCCCACCGGGAGGAGACCCAGAGGAAGACCCAGGACACGCTGGAGGGACTATGTTTCTCGGCTGGCCTGGGAACGCCTTGGGATTCCCCCAGAGGAGCTGCTCCAAGTGGCTGGGGAGAGGGAAGTCTGGGCCTCCCTACTTAGGCTGCTACCCCCGCGACCCGACCCCGGATAAGCGGACGAAAATGGATGGATGGATGGATGGATGGTGTTCTAATTAGTCTCTTTGGTGAAATCATACCCTGTTTCACTAAAATAGGGCAGCTGCATCAAATGGAACAGGTGAGTGACAATATAAGATACACAGCATAAAACATAAATATAAAACAGGAGACAACATAAATGAAACGGAATAAAAAAATACCAAAATATCACATTAAAATATTTATAATATTCCTTTGTCAGCATATGTCCATTTTATTGAGCATCAAAGCTTCAGAAAAGGCATCTGAGGGACACGTATGCATTTTTTTAAAAGAATTATCCATCTTTCTTCAGATTTATCACAATCAGTTGCTAAGTTGAGAAGTTAGTGTGGTCTCACCTGTGTGGATTTTAGAAAACTCCTTTCATACCCTTGTTGTTAAATGTCACGGACATGCTGTCAGTTTGAATGGATATTTTAAAATACATATATTCAACAGACAATTGAATTTCTATTAATAATTTCAAAGGCAAGTAAAAAAAAATCTCAGGCCTGAAGAGCACTGAGGTGATGCCTATTAATCCCTTTCAATCCGACAGCAGTGTTAAAAAAGGTAGGATTGTGAAATGACATGCCCCTAAAAAAACTGAATGAGCACACTTGAACGATTTCAACTACAGCTCCCTTCAACCATGCTTGTGGTTTTGAAAAGGAGGCGAATCTGGTGAATACTGTCTGCAGACTGATGCAAAGCCGAGTGGACAGGCAGGTAATAGGAGGCTGAGACGAGAAGGAAGAGACAGGCATGGTGCAATCATGAAAATGAATGCAAATGGAAGCAAAGGGGCAGCCATCGAAGGTCCAGGAGCAAAAAGTAGGATGTACCGGTAAGTATCAGAAGATCCATTCAAAGAGCAGAGAAGCTCTAGCTTTTACAAGTTTTAAAATAATGAATTTGAAACAAACACGTATACATACTTTTTATAGGTTACCTTTTTTGTTAAAGTCATGTGGAAACATGAGTTAAAGTTAAATTCTTGTCATTGTTCTTGTATCTATGTATTTCTTTAATTTTTTAGCCATGTCCAATATTAATAACTTTTAAATACACAGGTTTGTTTAAAAAAAAAAAAAGGAATTTGTAAATTCAAGGCAACCACTGGTCAAAAATTATGTGCACCATTAGACATTTACAAAAATAAATAAATGAAAAATAAAATCAGAATCATGTTATATTAGCTGTATCCTCCATAATATCCTGAAATTCAAAGATAATTGATATATTATAGACATCCAAAATAATGGATTTTACCACATTAAACTATGATGTAGTCGGAAAAAAAAACAACTAAATTTATCAAACTTCTGCATTACTCTTTTTTTTGTTCTATATATGTTAATTGCATCACTTTTTCTGTCCTTTTAATCAGTATTGGCCTTTTGACAAACTTCCATTTTTCTGTCAATCTTTGCTCCAATTTTCAGCTGAAACATCCTTCATGGTGTCAGCTTTTGTTCTCGGTCCCCTCAGACTGATAAGAGTTATAATAGCAGTGAAAACATGACATCACAAAACCTAAACATCCTGTATCTCCATCTGTCCATTAACTTTACCTGCTTCTTCCATTTTGGGTCACGGGGGTCGCCAGTGCCCATGTCCAGCAATCACAATGCGAGGGGCGAGGTACACCCACAGGTCTACAGTTCATCACAGGGCCACATAGAGAGAAACAATCATCCACTCTCTCTCACACCTCAGGATGATTTAGAGTTATCAATCAGTCTAACATGCATGTTTTAGGTCTCTGGGAAGAAACTGGAGTACCCAGAGCAAACCCACGCATGCACGGAGAGAACATGCAAACTCCACCCAGAAAGGCCCCCGGACTGGGATTTGAACCGGGAACCTGCTCGCTGAGAGGCAGCAGCTCTATCAGTTGTGCTGCCATCCTGTATCTTCTTGAATAAATTATACAGTTATATCTCAAAAATATGTCTTCACGCAAAAGTGGGTTATTTTCAAGTTTTGACAAATACTCAGCTGGAAACAAAATCACTGCTTTTCAATTTGATAAGTTGAAACAGAACTCTTGAATAAAATGGATGAGGTGTTATGGTTTGGTTTGCTGTCTTTTAAAAACTACTCCAGCTACTACTACTCCAATACTTTTGACTTATAAAGTGACTTTTGACATGTATCAGTAACTGTACTCTAAAATGAATCAAATTGTATGTGTAAACACCAAAGGCAAGGAAAACATTTAATTGTTCAACATTTTTGAGATGCACATTAAAACATAAAGACAACACTGAATGTGACTCAACCTTTTTATTTTGTTTAGAGGGCCTCTTTATGATTTAGAGTACAAAATGACCTCCTGGTGAAGAAGACAAGCATGCATTCATAACTCCTGTCTCACCCTCCCACTAATTTGCCCTCTTTCCCTGCACCACAGGTTCTTGGTGTCCTGCAGATTTGAACATCTCAGTTTGTGGTTTCCAGATTAATAAAACAGGGAATTAATGAATTTTAGATAGAGCCTTCACAGTTGGGAGCAGGTTGTGCCTCATTACTGTCTGTATTATTGATCAGATTGAAGACCTCATGCTCCCCTGGAAGTGAACTGCTATAGTCGGGCACCAACTCCCTACATCTACACAAAGAGTAATAATTGCTCAGAGTAAAATGACTGATTGCTAATCATGCATAGTTTTCATACAAATCAGTCTGTAAAATGCCTGTCACCTATTGTTAGTCAGGGGATAGTGGCATAGAGGTTAAATCCGAAGGAAAAGTAATTGGAAAGCCCGTTGCTGGTTCGATCCCCTGGGCCGACAACATCAAAATCTGGGTGGGAAAGATGAAGCACCTGCCTCTACCCTCCTTTGGCCCCCTTTGGGCTCTTGAGCAAGGCCCTTAACCCCCACCATCTGCTCCCATGAGTGCCCTAAATGGCAGCTCTCTGCTCCACACAGAGGGCTGTGGAAGCTCAGTGATCTGTGGTTGTGTCAGGAAGGACATTGGTCATAAAAACAATCGCCAAGTCTTTTAGTGAGTTAATTCTCTGTGGTGACCACTGAAGAAGGGAGCAGCAGAAAGAAACAAGTTAACAAAAGTTATTGTTAGGCTGTTATTAAACACAAGGGTGAAGGTTTGAAAAAAAAAAGAAAAGAAAGCTTTAAATCATACACGGCTCAGCAAAAGGATGGATATGTCCCATTAGAGCTCTCAAAGAAAAACTGAAATCAAAAATGAGAAAATATTCAACATAAATTGCATTTATTTTTTAATATTTTCAAATATTAATTTAATTAATTTCAATACAGGTGGTGCTCGACTTACAGCGGCCTCGACTTACGGCGATCCGACTGTACGAACGCATCATATTAATAAAAAATAGAACATAAAATTAAATTTAAAAAATTGTGTTTGTTCTTTATTTCATGTGTACAGCACTTTGTTGCAGCTGTGGTTGTTTTAAATGGCTTTATAAATAAAGTATTATTTAGTATTATTATTTTTATTATTTTTAAACCGATTTACGTAGTTTCCGCCAGTTTCCGCCAGTTTCCGCCAGTTTTCGGCAGAGGTGGGTAGAGTATTCAAAATTTTTACTCAAGTAAAAGTATTGTTACTTGAACCAAATATGACTCAAGTAAAAGTAGTGAGTAGGCATCCAAAAATTTACTTGAGTAAAAGTAATAAAGTACTTTGATTATAACCTACTCAAGTAGTGAGTAACTGCGGAGTACCATCTCGTGTCATTAAATTATAACATGCAAATGGATTTACAAGGAAACATAACTTTTAATGAGACTGAACATACATTGTTATAAATAAAAACACAAAGGCAATACCAGCCAAAAGGATTTAGAAATAAACCACTTATCTTTTACATTGTTGTAAATAAAAAAACAAACACAAAGGCAACTGTAGCCCAAATAATTCCGCTAAATAATAATAAACACGACTTTCTGCAAAACTTTGTTTCTACCAGTAAATGTTGGAACTCATTTTCTTACATTTTGACATCCTATAAACAGCACTAACTGTACAGTACACCTCAAGCAAAGGACTGTGTATTCCTTAACTTAATCATGAGAACAATAGCAATTCGCCAGCTTCTTCTGTCGCCATTCTTTTAGGAACCGTCCGTCTTTCTTTCTCTCATCAACCGGGTCCAGAATCTCTGACGTCACTCAACATGGCCCGTGCGGAGTTTGTTGTGGTCACGTGACTGGTTGGCTTCACTTGATTGGTTACATGTCAGGTGACAATAAGTTACGCAATAATTTTGCTGCAAATGTTTTTACATACGGTACTTGAAACAAAAGTAACTGTAGCGATCGGCAGAAAGCCCATAGTAACTGAGTAAAAGTTGCGGTTTTCTCCCTTAAAATTTACTCAAGTAAAAGTATAAGTCTTTCACATTTAAACTACTCTCACAAGTACAATTTTCCCAAAAAGTTACTTAAGTAAATGTAACTGAGTAAATGTAACTAGTTCCTACCCACCTCTGGTTTTCGGCAGTCAGTTTTCGACAGTGCCCGCCAGTTTAGCCAGTTAGCTCCAGCCTCGACCGTAGGCTTCGGATGGACCGTGTCCGATAAGAGGTTCCTGCGCTCAGATACATGAGCTGGGAGCTGAACGGCGGATTTGCGGAGGGACGAAGGAAAACAACGCTGTGGACCGCATGAAGCAGCAGACAGCAAGTTGGACCGGAGAAGCAACGAGATACCATGCTAACAAGCCTAGCTGTAGGATGGACGGGTGGATGCTAACGCCCCACCGGGGACACGGAGCCGACGGGCGGCGAAGATCGCCTCAATGTCCGCCTGGCAGCCTAAGATGTTGTCTGGACACCGAGCTAACATGCTAAAACGCAGAGAAACAGCTGCGGGAGCCTTTTGGAGGGGCTAAAATGCTAACGTGGTGCGGCCTAACATGCTAATGAGGAGGGGCTAATGCTAACGCGGTGTAGCTTGTTGGACGGACACCGCAGAGAAACGGCTCCCAGTAAGTTATTAACTGTTTTTCCCTTCATGATGGCTCCAAATGTATGGAGTTAACATGCTAACAGTCCTTCCTGTAAACAGTTTGGACCGCGTGGAGCAGCACGAATCTGCGGAGCTTGGACATGCAACGAGCTAACATGCAAAAAGACGGAGACAGGCTTGACCAGCTCAAAGTAAGAAATTCACTTTTTATTTTTTAGCCCTGGACTGTATGTGTTTTGTGATAATTATGTAGGGTACTGTGTTAGGATAGGTGAAGTGCTTGGTAACTTGGTAACTATTTTGTACCGTACATGTACGTGTGTATGTGGCAACTCAGGTGTTTTCCGACTTACGGCGATTTTCGTGTTACGAACGGCCACAGGAACGGAACTTGTTCGTAAGTCGGGGACCACCTGTATATAAATTCAAATGATACAAAATACACACACAAAATGTTGTCACATGTTTGGTAGACCTAAATAAAGAAATATTGATTAACTGTTGTTTGCAGTGAGGGATTTTTAATGCAATCATTTACCGGTAAGTGGTTTTAAATATTTAATATGGTCATTATACAAATCTAAAAATATAGGTTCTTGTTTTTAGTATTTTATCTTGTTTTATATGGCACCTTGATTTGATTGTTATTATAATGCTTTTTTATTTTTAATTGTTTTTTGTTTGTTTTATACTGTTGTCTGTACTTTATTTGTTGTCTGTTTTAAACAGGCCTCTCTTGTAAATGAATCCTTAGGATTCAGTGAGACTAACCTATATAAATAAAGGTTGAATGAAAAAAAATCAATTTTAAACTTTTTTATTTATTGGCTGTGAAAATGACACCTTCAAAACTTTATTGAAAATCAACTTAAATGATTTTGTACGCAATATACTGATTTTGTTCAGAATAAGAATTCATGTTGTCTCAAAGTAACAAATATGGCTTGGGTATGATTTTTTTATTTATTTTTATATTTATGTATTTTTTATGTATGTAGTTTAATAGGTCTTACGGTAACTTAATATATTATATATGCATAAGTTAATTTAATATTGTAAAACATGTCATTTATTAAGTCTTGTCTCATCTGTTTTCATTCATTCACTACTAACACTTTTTTTATACAAGACTCACTTTTGTTTCACCTAAATATTCAAGTCAAAATGTGTAATTTTAAATAAAAAAAATAAAAAAACAGGAAAATTACTTTGACTCACCAGAATAAAATGAAATAAAACTTAGACTTAGTTAAAATTGAATACTGTAAACAACAAACTAAAACTGAAACAACAGACATGTTTTTTTTTTTTGTGTTAAGACTTTAAGGTTTCATTTTATTATTTTTTTGTGTAACTTGTTCTTTGAAAGTACCTAAAATTTTCACTAAAATTATTTTTTATCAGCATTAAATCAAATGTATGTTCTCTAAAATTATGTAAATGTTTTGTTAGTTTTTTTAAACGCTAGCACAAATAGACTTGTTTGGTTTGACAGTAAAGAACACAGTAAACAATAAAACGCTGGGCCTGTATGGATAAGACCAGTCTGTAGATACATCGTGTGTTGTTGTTTTTAGTGACTATATTCTGTGCTCCAGAGCAGCATGCCATGAAAATTTAAACAGATGCTAAGTGAGTAATGCACTTCCTCACTTGTGTGTTGAGACAATAAAAAATTAACAACAGCAATAATTAATTTTGATTGGTGCCTACAGTACTTTGAAACAATGCTGTTGTGACCTTATAAGTAATTCATATCCAATGCAAATTCTCCTCTTCACTTACACGCAAAATAATGTCAGTTCCATGTTGTATAAATTCTGAAAGACTTCTGACTTATGTTCCAACATGCTGTGGTTACATTCTTCACTTGAGCTTCTCAGCTTGGATTGGAAATTGTACTTGCTTTTATTTTAGAACTCCACCCAGTCATAGAATATGCATGTAACCAGAGGTAAACATGGCTCCTAAGCAAGATTTCAATTTGTAGCTATTAATTCTTACCTTTTTTCCCTGACAAAGCACATAGTCACACTGTTGTAAACAACAATCTTTCTGTCTTGTTGTCTAGGACTTGGCATATTGCTGGTAGTACGGCATGCCTTAGACTTAACTGTCATTTAGCCTAATGCAGCATGCAGTTCTTCTTGTTTACACGATGTTAGGCTCACGACTACCCCTACGGTTGTGTTTCTCTGTTTCAGTGCCTCCACAGATATGTCCATTGTTACCATGATACCTACAGTGAGGTGCAAATGTGAGGAAAGCTACACGTTAACAGGACAACATGCTTATGGTAAAGTTGAAGATCACATGTTCCAAGAAACCCACAGTTTATTCACGGCTGTCTTTGTCTCCTGTAATAAAAATGCTCACAAGTCACCAAAGTCCATGCTCAGTAATCCAGGTATAAAATCCAACAATGTTCAGTCATGTATACATGGATTA
>JBBPBX010036655.1:14235-31365 GCA_038048925.1 Garcialebias charrua | reverse complement strand
TTAACATCTACAAGATTGCTGTTGTGGTATTTTACATTTTAAAGAAGGTCGAAGCAGCATATATGTTAGAACGTTGTCGGATAATGGGTTCTGACCCGAGTTTTCTGCTCCTCTAACGTGGACCGGAACCGACCTTGAGTGACTCCGTGAGAGTCCGTGTTGTTCAACAGCTGCAGTGCTGGGTTACTGAGCGTAACTAAGTTGGCCTGTCTAGATGTTCGCCACATGTTTCAGAATTTTGGGAAGTCGAATTGTAGCGTTTGAGTTGTTTTAAGAGTCTATGAAGTTGTGGTCTGCTGTGCAAGCTAACGTTAAGCAACGTGTTCTACATGTTTGTTTATGAGCTGTGATTGGTTGAAACGAGTACTGTGTGCTGTCAATCACTCATGTAGCGAACGCTGATTCGCTGTTGTGTGCTGTCAATCACTCTTGTGGCGAACGCTGATTCGCTGTTGTGAGCTGTCAATCACGTCGCACGCCGTTGCGACCAGCCCACTTTGTCGTCATTTCCGGCGCTACATTGGTCGAAGGTAAGAAACTACATTCGCCATTAATGCTTGGAGAATGAACTACATATGCTGTGATTGATTTGTTGACGTCACGTATGTTGTAGCGAGCTCCGCCTCGCTCACGTAAGAAGCTGGTGACGCGCTACGCACGCTGCGTTGGCCCGCCCATTTTTGTCGTCACTTCCAGGTGCCGCACTTTGAGTGACAGGTCACACTCGCTGGTTCACACTCGTTCACACACGAACACACACTTAAACACTCATCTGAAGCCATCAACACTGTCTAGCAACATAAACTTGTCTCTGACAAGAACGCGGTTCGAGCAATTATCACGTTCTTACTGAAAACTAACCCTAATAGGTTGTTTTCTTTCCATGTACTGATTTAAACTCGGTCGCTTCGTGATAACATACTCGACGCTGCCCCCTGCTGGACGTTAATAGATGAGTTTTCTCTCAACACCTCATAAAGTCAGCATTTTTTATGGTAAAAATTACCAGCTTTAAAATTGTTCTGTACACAAACAAAAAATCCTGTTTATTTTAAATAAAGAATTTTTGAATAACAGAGGTACAGACGAACAATTGATGCTCGTTTTAAATACTGAAGAGATTTAAAATAACACTCAAAAAGCATTTTTTATTTGATTTTCAAATTAAATAAAAAAAAAAGAAAAAATGATGGAGAACAGAGCGTTTCCACATTAAGCTCTTCGCATCTCTGAATTTTAAACAGAATTGGTGTGCACAACTGCACACTTTTAGTTAAAAATCGCATTTTTAACGTTTTTCTGTGTAAAATTAATGACTCCAGTTTATTTTAAATGAAAAGCTTAAAATAACAAACGAAAGTACATTTTTCACTCCTGATAACTGTCAAATACAGCAAAACAGTTTAGCCAAACTGCAATACATCTTTTTTAAGGCATAATGGAGCAGCATTCTGGGTACATTTTAGTGTGAACAATGTATTTATTTCGAATCTTTTAAATAGTGTTTGAGTAAGTAAAACGGACGTCATGCTTGGGTTAGTTAGTAACTGTTGTTGAAAAATAAGTTATATTTTAAAGTTAACACTGCAAAAAGGCATTTAACTTTTACAATTCATTTGAGGGTAAAACCTGAAGAAGGTACCTATGAATAGAAATACTTATTACACAGTGAAACACTTAAACCAGACAGCTGATTAGTTTGATTGACTCAGTGCTGCATTAAAAGTGAAGATTTATTTGCACACATTAAAATTCGAACTGTCTTATTGATTTTCACAAAAAATCAAGTTAAAGATGGAAGTTCAAGACGGTACGCGTCCAAGGCTCATACAGTATGTGCCTCTAGAAGACCCATACATCAGAGGGTACCAAGAGGAACCCCGGAGCCATGAACTTGCTCCCCCTGCACCTTGCACAGAGGAAAAATCTTTCTCATTGTGTGGTGACTACTCAGCTGCCCGAAATGTCTTGCAGAGAAACGATGAACATCCATATTTTTTCTTTGCCAGAATTTTGAAGGCGTATATAGGTGACATGATGGAACCTGACCTGGAAGAGCAGACGCTTTTCAAATCTGTTTTCAGGGATAATCTAATCCCTGATGTTAGATTCAAGTTGCCATGGAACTTGGCCTGGGGTGATTTAGAAGCAACATCTTTGCATGAAATAGTACAGTGTGCTGCGGATGTCTTTGCAGCTAACATGCAAGCCAAAACACCCTTACAGGTGTCCCCGAATGAAGCGGTCAAATCCCACTCGCTGGAGCTAGAAGGGACAAGTTCATCAACTCCCTCTCCTAACAAAGGCGAAAAGAAACAGACCTTTCAACCTGACAAACCACAAAGTGGGGGTATCCGCTGGAGAAAGAAGCCAAAATGGTTCAGATCGAACCAGATGGGTGAAAAACAAGGCCCATCGGTGGGTGAACTTCAAAAGAAATTGAAGTGTGAGGACCTAGACTCGTGTAAAAATGAGTGGTCCCAACAGAAACCCCCGAGCCTTGGAACTGCACCTCCCGCGCCTCGAACAGAACAGTTCGAAATAGGCAAGGAGTCACAAATGTCCCGAAACAATGGCCCAACACCTCTATGCTCGGAAGAGACAGAGGAAGTAAGTAGTTTGTCAGTAGATTTGAATGTTGCTGTGCTTGACCAACCTGTTACAATGAGTGGCATTATCATTGATAATGACACTATCAACATTGACCGACCTGGAGCGATGTGTAGCACTGTCTTTCACAAGACCTCAGCGCACGCTACTACCAACATGGCCATGGATGTTGACAGCAAACCAATTGCTGACAAACAACGACATCCTGAAGGTCATGATACTGTCAGCCAACAAGATGCTGACAGTAAACAAGATTACACAGACAGAGGTACACGTGAACGGAAACGTGTACCAAGACCCAAGTGGTTTCTGTGTAACTTTATGCAAAGGGGGGTGGCTAAGAAAGCCTACCTGCCCATCACACTGGAAGGTGTCCTTGAGCGTGAAGCCCTCCTGGATGGCAGTTCTGATATAACTATTATGTCGGCCAAGCTGTTCGAGGAGCTGAGGACCGCCGCTAACGGTGTTGACGGGCAAATACCCTTTGAGGAATGTGCTATTGAGCTACAGGGTCTCGCAGAGACGAGAACAACCCTAACAGCCATAGCTATGGTTCACATGCAGATTGGCAAAACGACACTACACCACCCAGTGTATGTGTCCACACTTGACTCATTCCCATTTCTGGTTGGCCAAGACTTTATAAACCGTTTTGAAGCGATTATAGATTATGGTCAACAGAAAATGTGGGCAACAGTGAGAAAACCCCTGCCAATAAAAGTGCCTCCTCGTTGTGGTACAGACTGCCTAACCGCAGGTACCGCAGTGGCCACGAGGGACTCCCCAACCGTGGTCACAAGCCCGGTAAGTGAACCTTCAACTACAGGTGAGACAGTAGAGACTCAACAGTTGGACCAGACTCTGGCCCGACAAGAGAACCTCCTCTGCGAGCTGACACAGTCAGCACTCACTGAACACTACCTACCACAGGTAGTGAAAGGTGTTGAGATCCAAGGATCCTACACCGAAGAGGCTGTACTGTCCTATGGGACAGGTAATTCAGCTATCAGCCAAGCTTTCGATGAAACCTTGGTTCAAGGACATGTGAGTCCTGGAAGTGGCAGTCCGCGACATGCTGACAGTCACTTGGATTTCAGTGTCACAGATTTTGAGGACCCCTCCTCCAACAAAAGGGGGGTGTACTCTCACTCTCTACCACAGGTAGTAGACTGTGTGGAGGTCCGAGGATCCCACACCACAGACGCTGTACTGTCCTCTGGGACAGGTAATTCAGCCATCAGCCAAGCTTTCGATGAAACCTTGGTTCAAGAGCTTTTGAGTATAGAACTACTCAGAGATGACATAGTTCTTACAGACTCAAAGAGCACCTCTTCAGTCATGAAGTGGGAAGACACACATCACAACGACAGTGACGCACCGCGGTCTGACCAGTCAGACACACCAGCGACTGCGCCGACAGTTGTGACACACCTGAATTACGCAGAAAGAGGTAAACGTACGGAGAAACGTTGGCCGAAGCCTATGAGGTTCCTGTACAAGCTTCCCGATACACTGCGTGAACGGCTTAAACCAAACCATGGCATCTTAACTCGTGCCCAAGGCCTTGACAATCTCAAGGTCCCCACCAATCTCAAAGAACTACAAAGTTTTCTTGGCGTGTGTAACTACTCGAACCAGTTCATAGAGAACTATGCAGACCTTGCAAAGCCACTGACTGAACTCCTAAAGAAAGACGTCCCATTTGTCTGGACTGACAAACAGCAGCAGGCAATGGACGCTCTTATAGACAGGATCAAGTCAGCCCCATGTTTAGTCTACCCAGACTACAACAAAGAGCTTTACTTGGAAGTGGGCTTCTCAGCTCGTTGCATAAGTGCTGGTCTGTACCAAATACACGACAGAGACAAACGTGTAGTAGCCTACGCCAGCAAGACGATGGCAGGACCCGAGTTGAGATTCTCAGACTGTGAGAAAGCTCTACTGACCACAGTGTGGGCAGCAGAACATTTCTCCGGCTACATTGGTGGACAGAAGATCGTTGTGGAAACACAACACCAGCCAGTGACATTCCTAAACAGCCAACGCATCAGAGATGGTGTGGTAACAAACTCACGTGTTGCAACGTGGCTCATGGCGCTTCAAAGTTTTAACCTAGACATACGTTATGGTCAAAACAAGAAGTCACATCTGGGAACAGACTTGGCACTCTGCCAAAGGTGTACACGAGATGTACCGGCAACCCAGCCGTTGGCTGAGGAAAAAACCCCTGTGACTGAAGACCCGAACCACCACTTCTTTGATGACAATATCTGCAAAGATATGACAACATTGTACGTGGATGGATCTTCATTCCTCCGCGACAAAATCTGTAGGGCAGGTGTTGGAGGGGTCCTCCTCCAAGACCAAGAACAGATTACCTTCAGCTACAAATTAGGCTCTCAGACTTCTCAGTACGCTGAGATTGCAGGAATCCTAATAGCTCTCCAGATGGTAGTAGCACGCTCCATCAAGACCCTAGTCATCTGCACTGACTCTAACTATGCTCGTTTGAGTTTCGCTTGTCACCTTGCTGTGTGGAAACAGAACGGTTTCCTAACAAGCGACAGAAAAGTGGTCAAACACAAAGAGCTTTTCATAGCGTGTGATCACTTGGTGACATCACACGACTTACAGATCTACTGGAAGAAAGTTCCAGGGCATTCTAGAGTCCCAGGCGATGACAAGCACTACAATGACATTGCAGACTCCTTAGCCAAAGAAGGAGCCGACGAAGGTCCTCTATGGTCCTTCGACCCCTCCTGGTTAATCGGGACTCTGCCAATACAACCTTCGGTCAGGGTTATGGCAGTCACACGTGCACAGGCCGCAGCCAGACCTGCTGACAACGCAGTCTCTGTACGACCTGCACTGACTGACCCAGACATCATCCAACAGCAAAAGTCGGATCCTGCTATCAACTCCATGATACTGTACCTGACTGATCCAGACAAAAACACTCCGTCTAAAGACGAACTGGATTCCGATCCAGACCTTAAAGTCCTTTACCAGCTGCGCAAACAGCTAAAACTAATCAAGGGCATCCTAACTTTCGCTCATGGACCAACGTCCTCACCTGTGTTCGTGGTTCCCCATGACCAAAGGGGGGTGATGTTAGTTCATGCCCATGATCTCCCGTCCGCAGGACACAAAGGAGATAAAGCCACGCTGACGGCATTAAAACAAATTGCCTATTGGCCTGGAATGAAAAAGGATGTCAAGGACTACATTGAAGGGTGCGTGGTCTGTGGCCAGTTTCAGCCAACCAGACCACTTCACAGAGCACCACTGCAAAGCAGAGGCATTGCATTCCCATGGTCTGACCTCCAGATCGACTGGGTTGGACCACTCACTAAGAGCTCTAGAGGAAATAAATATTTTCTCACGGTAACCTGTGCATTCACCAAATGGGTAGAATGCCTACCAGCTCCTAACGACACAGCACAAACCACTGCTATGTTGTTAATGAATCATATATTCTCAAGGTTTGGACTTCCCCTTCGGGTGAACTCAGACCAAGGTACACACTTCACAGGTGAAGTGATGAAAGAACTGTGGAAGACGCTAGGCGTCAAGGCCAACTTTCATGTCGGCTACCACCCACAGGCTTCAGGCCAAGTCGAGAGAGCAAACAGAACTGTGGTGAGTATTTTGAAGAAATACGTGGCCGCAAATCACAAGGACTGGGATGTGAAACTCCCTCTGGTCCTCATGGCCATAAGAGCCACTCCACACACATCAACTGGCATCTCTCCCTTCGAGATGATGACCGGTCGACAAATGACTCTCCCTCTACACCTGTTGTACCAACCAGGTGACGCCGTCATGGCGACAGCCTACACTACACAACAATACATGAAAGATTTGAATGTACACCTCAGAAACACTTTTGCTTTCGCCCAGAAAAACCTGGAAAGGTCCGCTGAAGGACGCAAGGCGTACTATGACCAGAAGGCCTCTCACAATGAACTCCAAGTGGGAGACAGAGTCTGGTACTATACGTTCGCCCCAACAACCGGGAAAGGAGAGTCCGGGACCGGAACTCTCGCCCGCAAACTAATGCCCAGGTGGACTGGACCTCATCTGATAACAGATAAAGTGTCCTCAGTCGTCTACGAAATCAAAATCAGCAAAGGCCGTAAAGAGCCAATTGCTAAATGGGTACATCGAAATCAGATCAAACCTTACAAGGCGTTCAATGACTCCACAAAAGACAAAGATCTCACCAACTCACCGACTTCATGGGATAATAAGGTCGTACAAACACAAGTTAGTAAATAAACTAATCAGGTTTAAACTACCATATTTCCCACCCTATAAGTCGCATTGTCCAATTTGAACTTAGAAACGCTAAGCCTAAAACCCACAACAAAAAACTAACCTTAACAACCGTTTAAATCCACGAGATTTAATTTGACCTCGGTCATAAAGTTGAGACCTGTTTTTCTTGTGTGTTGCACTTTGGAATCTGACGACAGGAGTGTGTCGAAGCAGTGAAACGTTTGTTTCCTTGTTGTTTAGTCATTACTGTTGTCATTAGTTGAGATATTGTTTTGGTTCTGAACACTCCCAGCCAAAAAGGTTTTGTATTAACATGGGTTAATGAATGATATGGATTTAACTATGCCAACATGCAGTTCGTTTTGTTAAATCTCAATCGTCGAAGAGTCAATGTAGTTTAAAGCTACTTAAGGTACAATAAACTACACTGGTCTCATAATTTCTAAATTGAACCGATTCGATCGTTTCTATTCTAGATTGTCTATTTATTTTGATGAGTCTCGCCATAGACTTCAAAATTTATTAGGAATACCAAATCCTACGTCGTTCGTCTAAAAGACAACAGACATTTAGATCAAACTATATTTCATTTTTATTTTAGTTTAACCTAAACTAAGTAATGAATGGAGGAATAGTTTGGAATTAGAGGCCTTCGTTACAGAAGCCCTCCAAAATTTTATAGGTACAAATCCCTATATCCAAATTTACAGAATTGATCCACCCCTTAATTGGTAAGTGTAGCTGATCTAAACCATGATAGCTTACATACCAGGTGCATATAGGTAAGGCTTAATGTAAAATCCCAATCATAAGCCCACCTTAAAAAACCACATAATTGCATGACACATAGAACCAGAGTGGCACTGACTGGAAACCAACCAGCCAACAACCTTCGATGTGGGGACCTGCAGCTCCAACGCTTGGTCTTCAACCTTCGTCCAAGGGCCGCCTCCTCTGCGTCAATCGAGGGATCCCCTCTACATGCTGATTATGAAAACAATTGTTGCTGATCAATCAACAAAACTAATCGTTGGGAATTTACTGCTGTGGAATTACCGCTGTGGATTATAAGACTTTGCTTTCCAAGGGATCACAGACTTTGTTTTCCAAGAGTTAACAGACTTTGTTTTCCAAGGGATTAAAAGCTTTTCGCAATGGGATTACCTCCGAACAGTATGGAATTTCCAAAACTTTATGGGATTATAATTTTTGATTTTTCTTTTCCACTTGCTGGATTACTTCAAGATCAAAGACAGTTCAAGGTTTCCTTTCGTGTTGGACCCCATCCCCAAGGACTGGCGATGGCTTCCAAAAGGGGGGAGATGTAATGGACCTACCCAGGGTCAAATTAAGGTTTTTGAACTGTCCAGTGATGACCTTTACTGACCACTCAGTAAAGCAAGACATTTACTACAAAATCATTCATTTAGCTATAATCTGATAAATATAGTCACCAAAAGAGACTATTTCTATCTTTGATTTTATTCTAATGTGATCAAAAGAATAACTTTTGTCATTTTCATGATGTGTGCTTTTAAGCTGTGTCATTCTGTAAGAGTTAAACTGTGTTCACTGCTGTGTTTAAAGGTGAAGCCTTCGGGTCACAGAGACCGGACGGTTTTGTTTAGAAACTCAGAGACAGTCTCATGAGCAGGGCTCCAGCTTTATCTATCTTTTTCCTAAACATTTCTCTCTGCTGCTGGCTGTAACCTTGGACCTGATAACACAAGTGCACTCCTCTCTTGGTTCCTGCTTTTTAAGTTCTAACTGTGCGAGAACGCTTCAGAGTTTGCTGGGAATTTTCAAAGAGATGTGAACCTTTCCCAAGAGCTGGGTACGTTTTGGTCAAGAGCTAACGACCTGCGTCTTCAGCTAAGGACTGATAACAGGCTGTTATGAGTCCACCTCGAACGAGCGTTTGTTATTCCTTCCTGGAATAAATTATCTTGAGCCAAGAAACCACGACTGTCACGACTTCTGCCGACGAAAGCGAGTATCACCGACACCGACAAGGTAAACACGCGTGGAGTCCAGCTTGGACTCGCGGGACCGACGACTCGTCAGTCTAAAGTTGACCACAGCTCTTTACCAGAACCAAGGCGGACGTCTTAAGGTAAAGGAGCAGCTGTTTGCTTGCTGGAGGTGTGATGATATCTTAGCTGGACGCGTACGGAAGAGTGTCATCTGGTTTCATAAATGCAAGATAAACTTCCTCTCTTAACCTCCCGATTCTTCTTAAATCTTTCCTCCTACTCTTTCCCCTCTCAATCTAAGCTGGAAACTATTTTAAGTTTAAAGAGCCCTCAGACTAAATATGTTTACATCCAATATTGAAGTCTGTTGTGTTGAATTTAAGTGTGCTGACGTATTTGAATTGAAAGAAAGTGAAATCATGTCAATCAAGTGTAATGGTGTTAATTTAGTTGATTTATTTTAAATAAATGGTAGTGTCGACTGGCATACCAAACTAAGTTAATGTCCATTGTCACTTAATGGCTCTGTTTATTTATCCATCATAAAGATCACAGAAATATTGGGTAAACTGAAAAAGAACAGAATCCGTGAACATTTACTATTCAATCTGAATAAGTAAACTAATTAAGGTAAAGAGGTCAGTATTAATATTGACCTCCTCATTAACCCCTTACAATAGATAGATAGATAGATAGATAGATGATAGAGGATAGATGATAGATGGATAGATGATAGATAGAGGATAGAGGATAGATGATAGATAGATAGATAGATAGATGATAGATAGATATATAGATGATAGATAGATGATGGATGATAGATAGATAAATAGATAGATGATAGATAGATAGATAGATAGATAGATAGATAGATAATAGATAGATAGATGATAGATAGATAGATAGATAGATAGATGATAGATAGATAGATAGATAGATAGATAGATAATAGATAGATAGATAGATAGGAGGGACAGACAGACAGACAGACAGACAGATAGATGGACATACAGTAGATATTAAAAAACACATGAAATAATAAAAAAAGAAGCAGAATACACACATTTTGAAAAAAAAACAATATGCACAAGGTGGTAGGGAGTACTACGTTCATGATGGACCTGTATATATGTGTATACATAGATGAACGAGTGAATGAGAACATGCTGCAGTGCAAAATAAATGGAGAGGCTGATGTTTGCTGTAGTTAAGGTTCACATATAAACGAGTCCATAAGAACACCATCTGGAGATCCTGCTAAATAAAAGATGTGATCTTCCTAATGCTTCCTTTATCTTATAACACTTTATCATTTATTTTGAAAATGACAATTTTTTCAGCTGATACATCAAACCTTTATTTATGTGGATGTTATTTTTCTAGGAAGCCTTGGTGACAAACTCACCAGCCAATTCCACAACCGCTGGAAGCTTCAAAATGTCACTACATAATTTCAGTTTTAAAACTTGTCTCTTCTTTGTCCTCCCTAGAATAATACAATCTGCTCTGTAGATTGTGTTTTACATCATTTGATGGGCTAACCATGGCATACCTCTTAACTCTTTACCCATTTATCTGATTTCCTACATAAGATATGTAAAGCAGGCTTAGGTCAAGGTGAGTGTTCAGCAGAGAATATTTGTGAAGCTCAAATCAATTGAGACTGAAAAGATCCAAAAGAAAAGGAAGACGTGAGTCAGACGGATCATCAGACATCTCTGGCATTTCATTAGCTGCTTTTCTGGAGTGTAATCATCTTCAGGATCAACGAGGACTTCAGTGAAAGTATTAAACAATCGTCACGGACTGCTGCCAGATGCAAACGAGTTGGAGAACTCAGTTGGAAAAGAACCAGAGACTCAAAGATGAAACTTTTCACATTAAACCCAACTACAGTATATGTGCTTTGTTCTAAGATCGTCATGGGAAACAGTTTACATGTAATACAACTTTTTTTTTCTGTTAAAAGCAACAACGGTGATCTGGTACAAGGACATTTATGTGAGCTTTCAGAACACTTTTACATTTTACTTAACTATTTAGAACACAGCGCCGACCCCAGCTGGGCTACAAACTAATATTTCATCTTCTGTCCTGAGGTCATGTTCAGAAGACACAAAGTGGATTTGTTCATGAGCGACTAGTGATGTCAGCAGAGGTGGCTTCATCCAAATACTTTGAGTTTGAAAAATAACTATAATATAACATCTGGGTTATTAGAACCTGAACGAGTACACGACTTTAGATAAACCAACAATTTTCAGTCAGGTCATCTGGACAGTTTTTTTTTTTTTGCACTGAAACGTTTCACCTGTCATCCAGAAGACTTCATCAGTCAAGAAAACACGCAACGCAAAACTGATTCTTCACCCAACAGCTTACTCCAAAGTGGAACAAACAAGTTATGTTGGTGCTAAGATGGTCTCTTTGGCACGTCCCCATCCTCCGGTGCTGACCCTCTTCCTCGTCAACAGTCAAGTCAAACTGGTTCAAAACCAACAAAGTCCATGCTCAATAATCCAGGTATACAATCCAACAATTTTCCGTCGGGTCATCTGGACATTTTTTTTTTGTGCTGTAATGTTTCACCTTCCATCCAGAATGCTTGGATTGTATACCTGGATAATTGAGTATGGACTTTGTTGGTTTTGAACCAGTTTGATTTGACTGTCGACAAGGGAGAGGGCCGTCATCGGAGGAGAGGGCGTGCCAAAGAGACCATCTTAGCACCAACATAACTGGCTTGTTCCACTTTGGAGTAGACTGTTGGGTGAAGAATCAGTTTTGTGTTGTGTGTTTCCTTGACTGATGAAGTTTTCTGGATGGAAGGTGAAACATTTCAGGACCAAAAAAAAGAAACTGTCCAGATGACCTGACTGAAAATTGTTGGATTGTATACCTGGATTACTGAGCATGGACTTTGTTGCCATTAGATAAACAAGTATGTGCTTGTCTGCAGTCAGCAGGAGGCAGTACAGGGTTTGTTGGCAGTACAAACATGTTGCATGATTTGTTACACTCAGGCCTTGTACACACGCAGCCTGGTGTTTGAAAAACAAATATCTGCGCAAATAAAATATCTCCGTACATACATGTTCGGATATTTAAAATGTTCGTCTACATGTCCCCGTTGATTTTCACCACAGAGCGTTGTAAAGAATATGCCGAACCCATAGGTGGCAGTGTAGTGCAAAGGTGAAACGTATATCAGCCAATCACAACCCTTCAAAGCAACCACAACTTCCTGTTGTTATTTCATTTTTTTCCCGTTTGTTTGTGTGGATAGACCGCGAGGTTGAACTACTATTAAATACCGTGTTAGAGTACAAAGTTAATAAAATGCAGGAAAATGTCGACTGGGAATCATGTCAGAGCAGGTATGTTGACATTTTAGCACTTTTTTTTTTAGAGCATTATGTGACGTCAGCACGCAGAAATACGCAAATCTTCGGTTCTGAAAGTCCACACGCTAACCCGAAAGCGGAGAATTCTCAAATCTCCACTTTGGTCGGAGTTTTTTTAATTATTCGTTTATAATTACATCAACCGGAGTTCACATGTGGATGAAAGGCCAAACTGCATGATAAACTATTCGGTTTTACTGATATCCGGCTACGTGTGTACAGGGCCTCAGAATATGTTGGGGATCAGTCTCAGTCCTCCCAAATTTCCCCAAGTTGTCCCTGAGTAAATGTAAAAATCCCAGGAGATATTTCAGTCACACAAAATGCTCAGAACTTGAGTCTTAGGTGGCGAGCAGGCACATTCAGACAGGAAGTGTACAACAGCCTATGTTACGTGCATACAGCAATCATTCCTAATAAATAATTATATTGTAGAACATCAGATACTAAAGAACACCATGTCCAGTGAGTAAGGGTACTCGTACTGTGTTCACTGTAGAATACCAGACTAGAATACCACCATTAATACATGAATATGTGAAGATCTCACAAAGATCATCCATTATTCACCAGATCAGTTTTTAAATTCCTTGAGTTTTTCCTTTCTGGAATATGTGAGTCATTTTCCAGTTTTCTTCAATGATTTCCAGAGTTGCTGGGAACATGTTCTTGTTCTCAGATTAAAACTAAAGAACGTGGAGTTGCAAGCTTTAAGCTGGAGTCGTTCTCTCAAGATGTTTAGGTTTGAACTTTAACACACCAGTTTTAAAGTGTGAGAGCTTTCTTTATGGGAAGTGTAAACACCAACAAGAGAATACAAAAAACAGCAGCTTTTTTTTTTTTTACTCGTGTCCTGGATGACAAAAAAAAAAATCTACACCAGTGATCAGTGTCAGTTACTGCTCATGATCTAAAACTGACCAAGTTATAGTCATTTTGAATCAGTTGTGATTAATTTGAGTTTCATCAGTGGTGGGCATATGAACGCTAGGTAGCGTTAAAGCGCTAATCCGCTTACAGTGGACCTAAACTTTTTGTCAGCGTTTTTGTGAATTGACTAACTTTTATAATTCATAAGCGGATTTGTGCTATTTTTATTTAAAATGCAGTACCGCTAATAACTAATTATCTATCAGTAAAAACCAATAAACTTATTTACAAGCTCTTATGCTGCTTGTTTTACCTTTTTCCCCACCGTAAACAGCAGAGAGGAGGAAGGGTGTGAGGGGGAGGGGGGCAGAGCTGAGAACAGACTCGGATCTACCATGTAGGTAAATGCCTGGGGGTCCCATTTCAGCAGTGGCCCCGGCCCCGCCTCGCCCCGTGCAGTCACCTACATCACTAACATTGATCCTGCTTGTTAATGTACATTTAACATAAAAATAATTATAGTTACGATGAAAACGATCATTAAATACGCAATTAAAAAAACGGTCGATTTCTTTATCCCCCTACTAAAAATGGACTATTCCATCTTGACATCTTCCGGGTCACTCAGAGGTGAACTCGGGGGCTAATTCTGTGGCTACTGTTTGTGCTGGGTACTTGGATAAATCCGTAGAGAACCCCGCTGTTTCAAGCCAAATTAACGTGGCCGGAGGATTTTATTGTGTGTTTTGTGTCGACCATTTGACGGTGAGTCGTTATTTTTATGTATTTTAGTTACTTTTCATTAAATCTGTTGACTACCTATAGACGCTAACTCTGTGTCTGCCTGTTGGTAGTGCTGGGTTACTAATGGATAAATCCGTAGAGAACCCCGCTGTTTCAAGCCAAATTAACGTGGCCGGATGATTTTATTGTGTGTTTTGTGTCGACCATTCGACGGCGAGTCGTTAGTTTCATGTATTTGGGTTACTTTTATGTATAAATGCGGTGGCGACACACCCGTGTATTTGAGATTTAAACGTGGTTTTAGGGATTAAAAGATCATTCTATTTTTTGTTAATTTCGTGGCCGAATAGAATATATGTACGTAAAGTATTAAATAAATCCTTTGATTTTTGTAATTTCATCCTTTTAGGATCATTTTTGTTACTTTTCAGTTGGCAGTGTAGTGCAAATATTGATAACGCTGCCGGCTATATATAAATATATATATATATATAATATAGAAATATATAAATAGCGGATTAGATTAGCTTCCCCTAATTTTCATAAGACATTTGTGCTTTTGAAATTGTGGACCTAAAAAAATTAATAAGCGTTTTAGAAATTGTGGAACTAATTTTTTAATTAGCGTTGCCCAGCATTGAGTTTCATTAACATCTGTCCACTGGTTCATGAGATTTTTTGCTAACAGACAAATGCAGAGACAACTACATGATCGCCCACCTGTCATGGTGGAGGATGCAGACTTGACAAGTGAAAATAAACTAGATCTGGTGGTACACACCTTGCTGGCGCCGGGCAGAAGGTGCAGTTTGACGTATGGATCTGACAGCCCGTTGTGGTCCATCGGTTTGAGCCCCTGTTGATGTTAAACAGAAACACACAGATAAATATTAACATTTAAAAAAATAAAGTAGTCTCTCGTTTATTGCGGGTGTTTGGGACCACGCCCGCCCATGATAAGTGAAAAACTGTGAAGTAGGGATACAGTAGTCCAAGTTCAAGCTCAGTAAACTTTGTCATGACGTGCCAGTCTGTAATCACACTCATCACCTGTTACTACCGAGCTCCATCCTTAAATAAAATATTTAAATTTAAATACTGTAATAGTATTTTAAATAAACAATCCATACAGCACGGATAGTTTACTAAAAATGTTACACGGTATTCAAATTTAAATTGTGGAGAAGCAGGACATCAGAGGGAGGTCACACAGAAATATACTTCTTGATCAATTACACTGAAACAACTGAACATCGAATTCTAAAATAATAAAAAAATGTTTTTATATTAACACTTTTATATTTTGTGATTATGACAATTTTACAATGTGACATACTTTTAATTTTAGGTTGGAAGACAAAAGTCGATCGGTGCACATGGACAGCACAGGATTAACCCTTCATGAAGCTGCAGCAGCAGAAATGTGTGTGGCAGATAAGGAGATCAGCTGATCAGCTGCAGGAGGGAGCTTCCCCCTGCACTTGTGGGCTGCACACGTGGTGCAAAATAATTTAAAATAAGTTATCTTAAATAAACATCTCATGGCTCATCCATCAATCAGCCAGTTGTGCACATCCAATCTTACTTTGAAAAACCGCGATGTAGCGAATCTGTGAAAAATGAACCGCAAAGTAACGAAAGACTGTTGTATTCATCTGTGATTTTTGTCAGCTGTATATTAGAGACAGCTCAGGAGGTGCAAGCAACTTGTTTTTATAGTACTGTGATTTAATTCATAGAAATAAAATCTTCACATTAAATCTCAGTGATATGAGACATTTTAGAGCCAGAAGACCTTAAAGACCCTTCAAGTTTCAGAGAAACATTGAGGCGAATACAGGTAGTCCCCGACTTACGAGCGCTCTGACCTACGAGCGTCCGGACTTACGAGCTGGCGAACGAGCAGTAAATTTGTAAAAAATACAGCACTTTTTTGTGTTTTTAGATGAAAGTGTGTTAGCTAACCGTTTGGAAACACGTTTCCGACCATGTTTATGAACTAATATGAACGTTTTTGATGAAAAACGAGTGTTCGTAGTAGCGCTAGCATAAATGTTCCAACTTACGAGCGAAAATCCGGACTTACGAGAACATGTGCTTCGTGTTCCAACTTACGAATTTTCGTGTTACGAGCAACTCGCAGGAACGGAACTCGCTCGTAAGTCGGGGACTACCTGTACAGGAACAAACTGAAAGAAAATGGTTCAACTTTCATTTAAGGGCAAATCAGTAAACTCAGAGAGGAGGAGGGGATGTAAAGAACCACCGTACGGTGACCGAACCAAAGCAGGAACCGACTGAGTGACGTCAAAGAACCTGAAGGAATTCTTTAGAATAAAAACTAAGAACATCCAGCCAGAAGGTGCTTGGGATCGTTTAAGGTGCGGACTTCTTTAGTATGCATGCAGTATGTATGTAAGTACCTAATGACTGACTGGTTGACCGTCCGTCCGTCCATCCATCCATCCATGCATGCATCCATCCAACCAACCAACCCAATACATCTTTTTCTGACTGAGGACCATGGAGGAACCAAACCTTGGTTTAAAGTTTTAATTAGCAAAGCAGCAAGTGATATGCAGTCAACAAATTATTCATGAATTTAAACAGGTTTTAAATAATTTTAAACAAATTGCTCCCATGTTTTAGACAGATCTGTGAACCTCTTCATCTTCTTTATTCTGTTTATTCTCTTTAGTCATCCTCGCTTATTGTGAAACGTTCACATTAAAGAATTTAGCATTATGTAGTTACATCAGATTTTTTTTTTAATTACGCTACAAAACTATTTTAGAGCATTCTCACAGAGGTGTCAGTCAATTTGAAGATGTTAACACAAATGTATTACAAATTTAGAACACTTTTTTTAATAAGTCAGACTATGACATCATCTGATAGATGGTTGTAATTATTCCCTGCTTACAAAGGAGCTCAGTTTCATTTGACAGCATTTTTTAAAGTTTGTTATTCATTTGGAACTGTTATGAGCATGGGAGATAGAGGGTGTGTGGATCCCTCCCATCTGCCTCAGGCGGGGGTCATTTTTCTCCAACCCTCAGTAATTATGATCAACAGAGTATTCACAGCGAGCTGGTGCAATCAGCAGCGTGACGCACATGCCTGTTCAACACGGTCCAAGCTCAAATAATGTCTTCCATCTTAGCAGCTCAGGTGTTTGCTCAAAGCAACAATAGACATAGATGAGAGTGCCACTTTAACCTCCCCAATCACCCCCTTTTTTTGTTTAATTG
>JBBPBX010036655.1:0-14114 GCA_038048925.1 Garcialebias charrua | reverse complement strand
ACTGATTTTTAGAGATAAGTTCCACATTTTAGCTCCCTACAGTGTGTGAATGAAATAAAACTTATTGAAGAAACTTACACTTCAGGGGGGGCTTTTAAGCTGTTTTTTTTTAATTATGCATCAGAGAGTTTGCATTTCAGTTAAACACAAATACTGCATGCAGTTTTCAGGTTTGGTTCACTGGGGTTGCTCTCTACCAGGGCTGAGAAGAGGCTATAAAAGTGAAAGTTGTATCACATCTTTGGCTACATTAGGATATGGGCAACTGTACCAGGCTGAGAAAGTTTTGTTTTTGATTATATTTATTTGTGCATGTATTTATTTTTCAATTCCAATTCCAAAAAAATGTATTAATTTAATTTAAAATACCATTTTTTTTTTTTTTTACAATAAAACACAAATAATACACAAATCAAAATGAAAGGAAGCAGAAGAAGAATAAATCTTATGTATGCTCCTTTTATCCTCAAAATATTTTAAAACAAAATATAATATACAATAAAAGCAATACTAAAAAGAAAAATACATCAACTCAAACAGCAGTTTCTTTAGATTCAATTATACTTGATCATATACCTTCAAAAAACTAGCATTAATCTTTCTCTTAAATATATACAGAGATCTGACATTTTTAAGGTCATCCTCCAAACCATTCCATAAACCTATACCCTGGGTTAAAGTACATCTTTCCTTCAAGCAAGTTCGAAACCGTGGTTTCACAAACATTTCTATCCCCTTCAAAAAATAACTCTCTCTTTTAACAAATTTAGTTTGAATATTGGAAGGTAATGCATTTTTGTGGGCCTTAAACATAAATATTAAAATGTTGTAATCAACCAATTCATAGAATTTCAAAAATTTCAATTTACAAAACAATATATTTGATGGATGGGTGTAATCTTTTCTAGCGATAATTCTTATATATTATATTATAATATTCTTATTCTTTTTGTTTATAAATGGCATGTTCTTTTTCTTCTCAGAAAATTTGAGGTGTGTTCAATTTAGCACCTATTTATGCAAAAAAACAACAACCTAAAATACAATCTTGTATTCTTTTATTTATTTGGTTGGGACATGAATTTAAGGTGCTTATGATTCTTTGGCCAAGTTAGGAATGGTCATGTAAGGGTTGGTTCCATTCCATACCAGAAGGTCGAAAGATCCCACAAAAAGACTCCAGAGCAAGAAGTGAGCTACTCCTTGGGATACCAAAGTTGAAATGAGAAGATCACTTGATAACACTTGAAACTTTGTCTACGAAACAACCTTTGTAAAAAGTACTGAAGTATTTCTATTTTAAATTCCACGTCATGTGGTACCTTGTAAAATTGTAACGATTGGTTCAGAGAAACAACCTCTGAACATCATCGGCACTGAAGTCCATTCAATGTTCCTTCATGAAGAAACAAAAGTGCTTTAACTGAAATTGGCAGAATTCAAGATTTTATTAAACATGACTCCAACATTGAAGAACATTCGTGTTACTGCACAAATGTACATGTGCTGATCAAAAACTGGGTGTTATATGGGCTGATGGAGCTGAATGTATCAGTGACACAGTAAAATGTTCTGCTGATTAAACTCTGCACTTCATCTATTAAAGACAATCAGCTCACTGTCCAAAAATTTTTTTATCTTTTCTTTCTGTCACTTATGCACTTGTTGTGTGTGTGATTATATTTAGATTATACAGCCAGGACAGATGCTGTCTGACGCAAACAGAGGGCAAAAAAAGTCATCTGCTAACCTTGATGGGCATGTTTGTGTTGCTATACAGTAAACGCACCGGCACCGACACAATGTAAACCTCGACAGTAATAGGACGGACTCCTTTTGGCTTCAGAATTGTCAGTTCTTTGTGGCATGGACTCAGTAAGGTGTTGAAAAGACTCCCCTAAAGACTCTTTTTAAGAAAACGCTGAATTTTTTTGACAAAAAGCCAAAACAGTATCATTATTGCAACATCATAAATAAGTACAACATTTTGGATTTTAATAGCTATCAGATTTTTATGGACGTTTGCCTGATTTATCTTACTGTTAATGCACACTAATGTGCAAAAAAGAAAAAGAAAAAGAAAGGTGCTTCACATTCTAAGTGAACGTGGGCTCTTTTCGAAGTTTGCATTAAAATCTGCATGGACAATTTCTGACGTTAAAAAGTTTTCTGTGGCCAGTTTTGATGTGGTCCTGTTGGCGTCATCGTGCCGTGACCTCCGGCTCTCCCTGGAGCGGGTTGCAGCTGAGTGTGAGGCAGCTGGGATGAGAATCAGCACCTCTAAATCTGAGGCTGTGGTCCTCAGTCAGAAAAGGGTGGATTGCTCTCTTCAAGCTGAGGCTGAGGTTCTGCCTTTATGTTCACGATTGAGGGAAGAATGGCGCGTGAGATTGACAAACTGGTGCAGCTTCTGCAGTATTGCGAACTCTGTGCCAGTCCTTTGTGGTGAAGAGGGAGCTGAGCTGTGAGGCAAAGCTCTCTGTTTACCAGTTGGTCTATGTTCCTACCCTCACCTATGTTCATGAGCTCTGGGTAAGTGATGAAAGAATGAGATCGTGAATACAGGCAGTTCAAATGAGTTTCTTCCGCAGGGTGGCTGGACTCTCCCTTACAGACAGGGTGAGAAGTTCAGTTATCAGGAGAGACTTGGAGAAGAACTGCTGCTCCTCCATATCGAGAGGATCAAGTTGAGGTGCTTCGGGCATGTGTGACTGGGAGGAGACCCCGGGGAAGACCCCGGACATGCTGGAGAGACATGGGCTGTGTCTCAATTCAGGGGCTGGGTCCTCATGAGTGCGCATTTGTTGGCCGCATACGTCATTGCCCCGCGCAGAGGACTGTCCCAATTCGAAGACTCCTCCTCATGCGGCCGAGGAATGCGGCCTACTTCCTGCCGAAATCGAAGGATGCATTCGTGGAACCTTCAAGACGGAGGCTATCCCAGAATTCATAGCGCCAGCAGAGATTTCGCGGGGGGGTGGGACTTTCTGCGTGCAGGGTCGGGGCTGCTGCGTGTTGTTGAGTCATCAGCTCGTTCTGACAACAACCTCAGCGCGAATATTCATTCAACCTTTATTTAGTCATCTCAAACAACCTCAGCGCAAATATATCTCATTAAAATTTAACTACAGAAACGACTAAAAAAAAACGTGTTAGCTGAATATATATTAGTGTTTCTGAGTTTACTGTTTTTGAAGAACTGATTACAAATCAGATTATTTTCCAAGGGGCGATCTGTTAAAACTCAGAGTGGACCTATGAGAGACAAGTTGTTCAGTAGCTCAACTGGTTAAGCATCCCACGATTGGTGCAGAGATACTTTTCTCGAAGCTGGTTCGAATCTCACTCGGTACGGTTAAAACTTATTTTACGTTTGTCTTTTATTGGATAAAAAAAAAGAAGGAGTTTCACAAACTCCTTCTTTTTAATCTCAGTCCTCATTTTTTTATCCAATAAAAGACAAACGTAAAATAAGTTTTAACCGTACCGAGTGAGATTCGAACCAGCTTCGAGAAAAGTATCTCTGCGCCAATCGTGGGATGCTTAACAAGTTGAGCTACTGGACAACTTGCTTTTCATAGGTCCACTCTGGGTTTTAACAGATCGCCCCTCGTTCTTAACAAACAGTAAACTCAGAAACACTAATATATATACATGTATTCAGTTTAGTAATATATTTTAGCGGCGTCCCTTCTCTTTCCACACACACACACCAAGCGCGCACACAAGAACGCCCCACCCACTTCAAGGCCGGCAAACCTGAAGGCTAGACCGTCCCATTTCAGCAGTTTCGCTCAGCCCACTCGGCCTTGTGAGTGGCCTGGAGAGAGATGTCTGGACCTCCCTGCTCAAAACGCTGCCCCCAAGACCTGAAGATGATGTAAAAATAAAAAAAGATGCTGAAAAGTTTTCTGTTAAGTTTACTTAAAGTGAAACTAAACCCAGGTTGAGACGGTAACTCCTCCTTCCAAAATCTCCCTGAAAATGGGCGTGTCGAGAGACAAGGAGGGGTGGAGGTAGAGTTGTGCTTTTGTTCACGCCTCCACCTGCAACAACCTAAAACAAATTAAACCTCTAGCCAACAACATACACCAAGCAACAACAAAGAATAAACATGTAGATGTATTTATCTATTCCACCCATTCCATCCAAAACCAAAGGCCTAAAAAAATGAAAATGAAAAGAAAAATAAAACCGCTTGTCAGGAGTGAAATGCAGCACTTCCATATAAGGTATGCACTTCTCATCTCTGCAGGGGATTGGCTCTGCTTGAACCACCTGTGTGACATCACACATGAGCAGACATGTCACACATGAGCGTTTGCACAAATAAGAAAATTAAGGTGTAATCCACCAGTTCAACCCATAGAACTACCGTAAACACATTTTTAGACCAAATATTGCCAATTTACACAGATATGCACAATTATGTGAGAATAAACACAGCCATAGTGCTAGATAACATTTTAAACACATTCTAGGGAGTTTATCAGCTAAAAAAAGTTAATTTTGGGTTTAGTCGCACTTTAAATATATCAAGGGTTAAAATAAAAACTGTATTATCAGCATGAAACTTAGGGTGTTTCTCGTGGATTATTGGCTGCTGAGTTCTGTCTCAAAGCAGAAGACAGAAAATGTGTTGTACAAATACATCACTTTAAATTACACACACTTTCTAAGATGTGTTTGGAACTATTTATTATTTTACTTTATATAATAGTATGATTGTATTTTGTCGCATAAATTTGCTGAAACATCAAGTTTTATAGATTTTTTTTTAAATTAAAAATCCAATATATAAAAATATGGCAGTTTTTTTACAGAATCTGAAATGCAACAAAAAAATGAAAAACCCCACAAAACTGTGTCTACATGTGCAAGACTTCTATTGATCTTGTTTATATTCATAGAAAATAAGACAAAAATCCCGACAAAGCCCTCCGTTGACAGGAGAAGAGCAATCGGATCAGATTATAAACAGGTTTAATCCTGAGTGACAGTTTAGAGCATGAAGACTCATCTGTTTCTGTAGGAACACTAAAGAAAATCACAAAGACTCACAGTTCTTCTCATCTCTGAATGCTTTAACTGTGTTTTTATGAAACAGTTCTCTGTGTCAGCATTGTTCCTTTGAGATGTCAGAGAACAGAATTTAACACAAACGCCGACGTGTTTATGAGCTGCAGCTGAAGGGAATATTGTCGTCGTGTTTTGGAGCTTACAGGATGTAAAGCAGCGTTGCCTTTTTGGGGATGAACTTGAGTCATTTTGCTGTCAGTAATTCCTGCTGAGTGCCGGGCATTTTGCCCAGCTTCTCCATTCAATCAGATTTTTACAGACAAATTGATGTTGTGTTTTTTTTTTTTTACTTTTCCATTTTTGTTTCGATAAATGAGAAAAGAATGTGAAGACAGAGGGGAATTAAAGTAACGTTGCTGATTGAAGAATGAAATGTTTTGTTTTTGCAAAAATGCTTTCCACCAGATTAAAAAGAAAAATGCCCTTTGTGTCTTGAGATTTTAAACTCATGGGTTTTATAAGCCTCATTCTTCTTTACTACAAATCGGATTCCACAAAAGTTGGGACACTAAACAAATTGTGAATAAAAACTGAATGCAATGATGTGGAGGTGCCAACATCTAATATTTTATTCAGAATAGAACACAAATCACAGATCAAAAGTTTAAACTGAGAGAATGTATCATTTTAAGGGAAAAATATGTTGTTTCAAAATTTCATGGCGTCAACAAATCCCCAAAAAGTTGGGACAAGTCCATTTTTACCACTGTGTGGCATCCCCCCTTCTTCTTACAACACTCAACAGACGTCTGGGGACAGAGGAGACCAGTTTCTCAAGTTTAGAAATAGGAATGCTCTCCCATTCATGTCTAATACAGGCCTCTAACTGTTCAATCGTCTTGGGCCTTCTTTGTCGCACCTTCCTCTTTATGATGCACCAAATGTTCTCTATAGGTGAAAGATCTGGACTGCAGGCTGGACATTTCAGTACCTGGATCCTTCTCCTACGTAGCCATGATGTTGTGATTGCTGCAGAATGTGGTCTGGCATTATCTTGTTGAAAAATGCAGGGTCTTCCCTGAAAGAGATGACGTCTAGATGGAGCATATGTTGTTCTAGAACCTGAACATAGTTCTCTGCATTAATGGTGCCTTTCCAGACATGCAAGCTGCCCATGCCACAAGTGCTCATGCAACCCCATACCATCAGTGATGCAGGCTTCTGAACGGAGCGTTGATAACAACTTGGGCTATCCTTGTCCTCTCTGGTCTGGATGACATGGCGTCCCAGTGTTCCATAAAGAACTTCAAATCGTGACTCATCTGACCACAGAACAGTCTTCCATTTTGCCACACTCCATTTTAAATGACCCCTGGCCCAGTGCAAACGTCTGAGCTTGTGGAGCTTGCTTAGAAATGGCTTCCTCTTTGCACTGTAGAGTTTCAGCTGGCAACGGCGGATGGCACGGTGGATTGTGTTCACTGACAATGCTTTCTGGAAGTATTCCTGAGCCCATTCTGTTATTTCCTTGACAGTGGCATTCCTGTTTGAGGTGCAGTGACGGAGATCACGAGCATCCAGTAGAGTTTTACGGCCTTGACCCTTACGCACAGCGATTGTTCCAGATTCTCTGAATCTTTTGATGATGTTATGCACGGTTGATGATGATAACTTAAAAGTCTTTGCTATTTTACGCTGGGTAACACCATTCTGGTATTGCTGCACTATCTTTCTGCACAACAATGGTGGAATTGGTGATCCTCTTACCATCTTGGCTTCTGAGAGACACTGACACTCTGAGAAGCTCTTTTTATACCCAATCATGTTGTCAATTGACCTAATTAGTGTTAATTGGTCTTCCAGCTGTTCGTTATATGCTCAATTTCCTTTTTCCAGCCACTTATTGCTACTTGTCCCAACTTTTTTGGGATTTGTTGACACTGTGAAATTTTGAATCAACATATTTTTCCTTTAAAATGTTACATTTACTCAGATTAAACTTTTGATCTGTCATCTATGTTCTATTACGCATAAAATACAGTATTGACTTTTGCCATCTCCACATCATTGCGTTCAGTTTTTATTCACAATTTGTTTAGTGTCCAAACTTATTTGGAATCCGGTTTGTAACATTTAGATAACCTAGAATAGGCTATTGCCTTGTAAAAATGTATCCAGAACAATCAATCTAAAGTAGAGGTAAAATATATCAGTGTTAGTAATGTTATCTATGCATTTCAAAGTGAAATACATTGCTTATCTGAAATCTTTACTTCTATGCCAAACCCCCCCCAAAAAAACAAAAAAAACCCACTGCTGTTGTCCATACTAATTAGACGTTTCATTATACGTGACTGTTTAGACAATGAACAGGAGAGAGCATTTCTTTCTTTAATTGAAACTTCTTCTTCCGGCACTCGGCAAGGCAGGTCGCATATCTTTCTGCTCTTCCCTCCCTAAGTTTTTCCTACTCCCTGCTTGCTTTTCGTCTCGTCTGTGACCCTTCAGCGCTCACTCGAACCAATATGGAATTAATCAATTGGGCTGTTTCTTCAATGGATAAGATTTTTTCCACGAAGCGGACCGTGCCAGGAGAAGCTGTCTGTCCCTCCGACACACACGCGGCTGGATACGTGCTGGACTCGTGGGGTCAGTGGCAGCCCATGTGTCTGTCCGTTCTGAGTGTGGAGGACGTGGAGGATTTGTGGATTATTGGATTATTGGTAGCAACTGCTCTGTTTTTTGGCGTAACCGGAGTTGTTTGTTATCGGAAGCTGAGGGAGGCTTCGGCGGCTATCAGAGCGCTGTCGGCACTGCCTGATCAGCAAAATTCTCTGAACCGGGCCGTGAGCTCCTCATCCCAGCTGCTGTATGAGCTCAATCGCACGATTGGTGCAGTGGTGGACCACCGTGCACCTGCTGTCCGTTTTGGGACTTGTTTGCAGCCACCCCGGATCGATCAAGGGACAGGTGGAAGTTCATGAAGCGGGGCAGAGCAGAACCACATATTTGGATTTCTTTCGGCCATGAAACAGCACCCACAGACTTGGAGGCGGCAGTGGAAAAGAACACTGTGGTCTATTTGGATAACAAACAAGAACATTATCTGGCTTCTGCACATGTCCTTGAAAAGCGGGCTGTGGGAATCCATTCTCCCAGAGTGAGGAGCTGAAGAGCCCCCCCCCCTCCCCCTCCCCAGAGATTTCTGTGAAGCTTCAGATAACACCCAGCTGCACATCTGCTGAACTTTGTGCTTGTCTGAAATTAATCATAGACCCAATCTCCTTGCCTGCCGTATTTCCTTTGTTATTGTAACTAAATGTGCTCTGATATGGTTTTTACTGAATCACGCGGTGTCTTGAAGACAAAATGTGATTCATCTTTTTTTAATATCAATGCTGTGAATCCCAGTGTTTCTGCTTGTTTTTCCTGCTTTTGACCTTCATCTGGGGACAGATTGGGCCTGGCCGCGCTAAGAGCATATCGTGTGTTGAATAAACATGTCGTGTGTTGATAAAACATATCGTGTGTTGATAAAACATGTTGTGTGCTTTGTTTTGCTGCAGCTTTTGCACTCATTCTCTCTTCTGGATGCTTGCAACTACATACTTACGTTGTAATTGGTGAAAATTGATGCAATGTTAATAAACCTTCTTGATTCTTGATTCTTGATTAATATTTTTGTAACACTTAATAACTTTATGGTGAATAGTGGAGGATAGACTTTTTCAAGACTTCAAGTGTTAAAACAGGTTTAAAAGTAGCTGTTTACTTAGATTATTGGGGTGGACAAGGAAAAAACAATTCCAGCCGTTATATCAGTTATCAGCAATAGCTTTCCCTTCCCAATATCAGTATGGGCGACAGTGTTTCCCCTAGATAACTTGCCTAGGCGGGGCGCTCATCTCGTCCGTGATTTTTGGAGAAGGTGGGGTGGAGGCAGGGGGATGAACGGAGACACGTCCTGAGCTGCACAGCGTGCTGTCTATACAGACAGTTTTAAAGAGCGGAGTGTGTGTGTGTGTGGGGGTGGGGGGGGGAGTGTTACGGCTGGCTCAGACCGAACACATTAAATGGACAAAGGACACAAGAAGGCAGAATGTAAAAATAAAAAGCTTTATTGAAAACTGCCCGACTCCTCCCTCCAGGTGCGGAGTGCACCGTCTTCTGGCACAGGGCAACAAAAAGGGAGCAAAAATAGACAGACAAAAGTACAAATAAATGGTGGACAAGAGTGAGTCAGCCAAAAAGAATATAACGTCCCCAGCGTCGGCCCAACCCATAAAAACAGGGCCGTCGCAGCCTGTCTGGAGACGGACTACCTGACCAAAAGGGGACCCTAGGGGTAAAAGAAAAACGATATAACTGGACTACCGATCTCACTCTGTCATTAGGCAAACCAACAAAAACTCCAAACAGCTCCAAGCTCCAAACAGCTCCAAACTCCAAAAATGTTCCTGGTTAAACCAGCTTAAACTAACCACACAGGTCAGCATCCCTGATATCAATTATCATTAGCAGGATCCTAATGTCATCAATGCAGCCTTCAGCTACCCAGTGCACTAAGCACAACAAAAGTCAAATGATGAGCAAACATTCCTAAGTGCATCAAGCACAGTCAAACTCCACAAACAAATGAGCTGACACAAATGCAACTAGCAGTCAAGACCAAACATGAGCTAGTAGCCACTCTTTAAGTGCATCTAGCAGTCAAGACCAAACATGAGCTAGTAGTTACTCACCAAGAACCTTCTAAACAGAAGATCAGACTTCAAGACAGGGGTGGGCGGAGAACACCCCCACACAGTACCATACAGTACTCAAACAGCTCAGCAAAAGCAACCTCCTCTGAGCTCACAACACTCCGCATTCAAGCACAGTCAACTTGAAGTATATATAGGCGTGGCTCTCAGGTGTTCCTGGCTGAACACACACAAGCCTGATCACAATCAGACTAATTAACCACACAAAAGCATGACTGCAGTCAACATACATAAGAACTAAAAGGTGTCAGCATTGGCAGCTTCCTCAGGATATGTAACACCTCCACCACCAGTGTTTTGTATGGGTGTGATGTGGATGTCAGGTGAAAACATCTCACATCCGCACATGCAAAATAAATAGGACCCTAGAGAGCAACAATGTAGCGGTCACAACAGACAAACGGACTAAAAACATCATTAAAACTAGTCCGCCTAACCGCTAACATAATCAATGTCATGTTATCTTAAAATGTTCTGAAGCCAAACAGGCAACGCTTGTCTAGGCTTACTCTGTAAGACTTATTTTTGTTAGCAGACACCAAACCAACATCAACATCATGACCAAGGATGCCAGTGGGAGAGTGGATACTCTTCATAACAGCCAGAGGGAAACTGTCATTTTCTGCACGTGGCAGCTCCACCATGTCAGCTGCAACAGCACTGTTTCCAGTTACTCTGAAAGCACAGAGACAGTTAGACAAAGAATCATGTACAATGTGCTCAATGTAAGGCTGCAGCACCTCACATTTCCCAGACATTAAAAATGCATTTTCTGTTGCACTTTCAGTCAATTGCACGTTGTCCTTAAACACTCGCTCATCGTTTCCTGAGGCTGGAACAGGACACAAAGAAACAGAACATGTCACGTGTGTCTGTACCTCTTTTGAGATCTTCAGGTCCTCATGTTCTTCACATTCTGACTTAAATGAGAGTTGTTCAGTTTTAAATAACAATGAAAAACTGTCACTCCAGTCAACATCTTTCACAACTCCTTCATAGTTCTGTGCAGGAGCTAAAAGAGAAAACAATGAAACGGGTGGAATTGTTTCTTCTGGATCCTCCTCAGTTAAGCTCACTGGGACTTCTTCTTCAGAGCTAAATAAAAAACATTCACTCAGGTCAATGTAATGTTCCTTCAGCTCATCAAAGTTTTTAAGATCCCCATCTTTAACTGGGATTAAGTCAGATTCATTTTCATGTTTAATTTCAAGTTCAGTTACATGAAAAAAGAAGAAACTGTCACCCAAGTTGACATCATCCTCATTTTTCTCCTCCTCTGGACGATGTTCTTCTGGCGCCATCTCCTGTAGATGTGAGAGAGGCACACCTGCTTGAATGAAAGGCTCTGGTGTCACCTTTAGATGACACACAGTGGGACACAAACGGTGATCTTCCCTTTGTGCAGTATGGAGCTCTCTCAATTCTAGAAGACGCTTCTTCTCATGTAGAGCGGCTAGAATACTTTGACTTTTGACTTCTTGTTCTTTTAAGAACAATTCATGTTTAAGTTGTAGCTCCCTTCGTGCGACCTCGAACTGTTGTGAAATAAGTTCTTTTTCTTTCCTCAATTGTTCTTCAAGCTCTTTTTTTCTTAAAGCAACTTCATTTTCGTTTGAATGTCCATAATCAGGCATCACAACAACCCCAAGTTGAATTAATTCAGTCAGCAGTCCACCCTCAAACCAACCATCACGTTCGTATTCTCTAGTGTTGATTTTAAAATGGTTTGCTATACTCAACATCTGCTCTCTCGTGCAGTTTATATAGACATCAAACGTGGGCTGTTCAAGAAACCTCTTCAAATTGAATGCCATGATGTGGACACAAACAGCTTTTAAGCTGTACCCCTCTTCAAATGACTTTCACTGTAAACAACAGCAAAATCACAGCTGCATTTGAACGCAGCACAATCCAAAAACACACACACACACAGCTGCGTGTTTCAGCTCAATCAGCAACTAGGAGCTGGTCCTGTCAGCTCCAGAGCTGGTCCTGTCAGCTCCAGAGAGAGTGCAAACTACAGCACACAGCTGTCAACACACACCAAATGTAAAAAAGGAGCAATTATATTAACTGCGGTCCAAAAACACTTGGCTTCAAAAGACTTCACTACACTCTCAATATTTTAAGCACAAACAACTCAATGTCTGCTTAAAACCAGAACAAACAACTCAATGTCTGCTCAAAACCAGACTTCCACAAACATGCACAGCGCTGGACCCGCCTACGAGTCAAACCATCAGCAGGTTTAATTAATTAACCCAACAAGGATCACAACAGCTCAACAAGGACTCATAAATCCAGACAATGTCTCAAAGATCCAGGCAAGGACTCAAAAAGGATTCAAAGATCCAGACAAGGAGCAAAAAAGAAAGGATCCAAGATCCAGACAAGGAGTCAAAAAGGATTCAAGATCCCGACAAGGAGTCAAAAAGGATTCAAGATCCCGGACGAGGCGCCCAAAATATGTTACGGCTGGCTCAGGCCGAACACATTAAATGGACAAAGGACACAAGAAGGCAGAATGTAAAAATAAAAAGCTTTATTGAAAACTGCCCGACTCCTCCCTCCAGGTGCGGAGTGCACCGTCTTCTGGCACAGGGCAAAAAAGGGAGCAAAAATAGACAGACAAAAGTACAAATAATTGGTGGACAAGAGTGAGTCAGCCAAAAAGAATATAACGTCCCCAGCGTCGGCCCAACCCATAAAAACAGGGCCGTCGCAGCCTGTCTGGAGACGGACTACCTGACCAAAAGGGGACCCTAGGGGTAAAAGAAAAACGATATAACTGGACTACCGATCTCACTCTGTCATTAGGCAAACCAACAAAAACTCCAAACAGCTCCAAGCTCCAAACAGCTCCAAACTCCAAAAATGTTCCTGGTTAAACCAGCTTAAACTAACCACACAGGTCAGCATCCCTGATATCAATTATCATTAGCAGGATCCTAATGTCATCAATGCAGCCTTCAGCTACCCAGTGCACTAAGCACAACAAAAGTCAAATGATGAGCAAACATTCCTAAGTGCATCAAGCACAGTCAAACTCCACAAACAAATGAGCTGACACAAATGCAACTAGCAGTCAAGACCAAACATGAGCTAGTAGCCACTCTTTAAGTGCATCTAGCAGTCAAGACCAAACATGAGCTAGTAGTTACTCACCAAGAACCTTCTAAACAGAAGATCAGACTTCAAGACAGGGGTGGGCGGAGAACACCCCCACACAGTACCATACAGTACTCAAACAGCTCAGCAAAAGCAACCTCCTCTGAGCTCACAACACTCCGCATTCAAGCACAGTCAACTTGAAGTATATATAGGCGTGGCTCTCAGGTGTTCCTGGCTGAACACACACAAGCCTGATCACAATCAGACTAATTAACCACACAAAAGCATGACTGCAGTCAACATACATAAGAACTAAAAGGTGTCAGCATTGGCAGCTTCCTCAGGACATTAAAACATATTTATACGTCTTTGATTAAGTCCAGATTAGATTATGGGTGTATAGTGTATGGATCTGCAGCTAAATCGTCTCTAAAACGATTAGATATCATTCAGGTTAGAGCGCTGAGATTATGTGTTGGAGCTGTCAAAACTTCACCAGTGTGTGCTATATTAGTTGAATCGGGGGAGATTCCGTTGTGTCTTCGAAGGAAACAGCTAATGGTTAATTATTGGATTCATCTGAAAGGGCATCTTGACAGTCATCCTACACACTCTGTGCTACAGGACACTTGGGAAAGGCAAAGGAAGCTAACACTGAGCTTTGGATGGGTAGGGGCAGACTCTGCGAGAGCATGTGGTGTGTCTGAAGTTAAGTTTAGTCCTACTGTCATCTGGTCAAATGTTCCTTTTTGGCTAATGAAAGAGCCACGAGTGGACATGGGATTATTAAAAATTAGGAGACGAAACGAGGACGCAGAACTGTGCAGTCTATTCAACTTTTATGTGGATAGAACATATTCGGAGTATGTACAGGTCTTTACAGATGGATCTAAAGACCCAGATTCAGGCAGAACTAGTTGTGCAGTTGTTGTCCCTGAATTAAAAATTGAAATAGGTAAGCGCACTTCAGACTTTTTAAATGTGTTTTCGGTTGAACTATACGCCATTTATCTGGCCTTAGAATGGACTAAATTGTCTTCATTACCCAAGGTGATCATTTGCAGTGATTCTGCTTCTGCCTTGTCAGCCATGTCATCAGGTACATCAAAAGCGAGACAGGATTTATTAACAAGGACTAAGATTTCCCATTCACAGCTGGTTAAGGAAGGTAGGAGTGTTGTATTTATGTGGGTACCTGCTCATAGGGGGATTCGGGGTAAT